>QKWP01000551.1:205251-219763 GCA_003550325.1 Gigaspora rosea
TTTTTATATATATTTTTAAATTTTTTTAATTTTATTTTTTTAATTTTTTTATTTATAATTTTATTTTTTTATACTTTTTTTTTAACTTTTTTTATATGTTTTTTAAACTCTTTTTATATATATTTTTAAATTTTTTTAATTTTTTAATTTTTTTTGTTTATATATTTTTTAAATATTGTTTTTTATATTTTTTTTTGTAATTTATTAATTTTTTTTAATTCTTTTTATGCAATTTTTTTAATTTTTTATTTTTATTAATTCTTTTTATAAATATTTTTTTAATATTTTATTATATAACTATTTATTTATTTTTTTTAAATTTTTTAACCTTTTTTATATTGTAATAGGTAAAAAATATATATTTTAAAATCTCTACTTAGTAGTATAAACTGAAAAAGTATTTGTATAATATTAAGTAATACTACTTTAATGTCTTGAAAGAGGATACTCAATTTGGCAGAGCCAAGTCTATAGTTTATTAAGTAGATTAATTGTAAAACAACCTTATATTTGCAATAAATACTATACTTATATACTATTTGCATATATATTATATATGCTAGATGTTCTAATAATACTATTTATACTAAATATTCTAAATATTTTAATTATTCTAAATATACTAAATATGCTATTTATGATAATGCATCAATACAAACAAATATGTATTCAATTATCAATTATGATTATAATTGACAATTCTATTATTTACTTACAATAATATATTTATTTTTAATTTTTTTATTTTATTTAATATTATTTTATTTTTTAAATTAATATTTTTTTATATTTTTTTTGTAATTTATTTATTTATTTTATTTGATATTTTGATTTTTTTTAATATTTAAGGTGAGATCTTGCTTTTATCTTTATTAAACTTAATGAAAATTTTTTATATGATTGAAAAAAATTTTATAATTTAGATCTAGTACTAAAAATAAGAATTTAGATATATAACCAAATAAATCTAGAAACTTATCTGTAGCCTAAACTGGCTAAAGCTTATTTAGATTTGTGATAAATTAAGAATGTGTAAAGGTGTATTCAGTATTTGATCTAGTTAGAATACTATAGCTTTACTTTTAAGCAAGATATTTATAAAATGGAATTAATAATATATATTGTAAAAGAACTGATTTGGTTAAATAAGAATAGTAGTTGAGATTGTGTAGTTTGGGTCTTGAACTACAGTATAAAATACAAATATTTGTATATAATTATTTGTTAAAGTAAAGAAAGAGTTATAGTAAGTGAGATAGCAGTTTAATTAAATATAGTAAACTTATATATTGTATTTATAATATCAAGAGGAACAAAACTAGAGATTGTAGAAATTAAAAAAGGTTTGTTTGAGAATTAGTAAATTTGAAACCTATTTAAGTTAATAATTTGGTTATAAAATAAGTTGATATCATATAGTAAGATTTGAAGTTTGCTAGAAGTTAGAATATATTGTATTGAGTTTTGTTGAAGATTATAGAGAAAGTTAAAATTAGAACAGATAGCCTAATATAAAATAGTACTTGTTTGTTGACAAATATAACAAGTATTAGATTAAAGATGATTTTTCTTATAAAGTGTATAGGGTATAGGAAGTTTATCAGTAAATAGTTGGATTCTAAATATTTTAAGAGTAGAAGAATGAAAGTTATATACAAAGTTTAAAACTTTTTGGTTATTGTTGATATAAAGCCAAGTTGTATTTTAGTTAATATATTAAGAAATTAGTAACCAAAGTTGAAAATAATTTTGTAATAACCAGAGAGCAAAGATATTTGCATAATATATTGTTCAAACACTACAGTAAATAGTAAGAGATAGAGTATATAGAGGTTATATAAATTAGAAGAATTAAATATAAAATATAAAGCATTTAGATAATTGTGAGCTAATTAATTAGTAAGATTATTAAATTTGTTATTCTGGTGTGCTTTGACTTTATAAAAAGTAACTTGGAATTGTATAATTTGATAAAATTAAGAAAAGTATTTTAAATTAACTAGTATAAGATATTAAGTATGTTAGAATTAGTAATTGTTAGTTAGACTATAATATTTGAAGATTACAGACTGAGAGTTAGTAAAGATTTCAATATTGTAGTTTCTGGGAGTAGTACATATAGCTAATAGGATTGCAAGTAGCTTAGCTTTAAAAGAACATAGCCAAAGTGAAATTTGAGCTTGAAATATATAATAAATAGTATTATATACTATTTGTAACTAACCAATACCCATAGTATATTGAGAAGTTTTAGAATTAACAACAGATTCATCTATATAAAATACAAGGTTTGTAGAATTATAGTTATAGTTAGTAAATATTTGAAGAGTATCAAGAGTAAAGCAGATAAAGAATATATAAGAAATTGGTAAAACAGAGATTAAAAGAGCTGGAGAAGTAGAAGTATTAGTAGTAGTTTTAATTTGAATTGAAAATAAAAGATCATAGAGATTTGCATTAAAAATTAATCTATCAGAGTTTAATTTGCCAAGAAATCTAATAGCATTGCTAGTTGGAATAAAAATAATATATTTGTTATTAATTAGTTTGAAATTTAAAGAGCAATTAAAGCATAATTGTGTAATAAAATTAGGAAGAAAGTATAGTAAAAAGAAATTAAATATAAAGTTATATTGCTAAGGGGCTTCCAGAAATCAGATGATTTATTTTTACTAATAGGCCAGACCTACCCACTCACATCTGATACCTCTATTAGCCAATCAAATTTTATATTATATATATAATATTAAATATATAAACTCTAATAAATAATAACTTTTAATTTATTAGACCAAATTAAATAATTTAACCACTAAAATAATCCTCTTAGTAAGAGAATTCTAACAAGTCTAAAATTATCCAAATCCAATTATTGAAACCTGAGATCAGTATAGATTTGTATACTATTATATATATTATATAGTACAATACTATATTATATATAGTATATACTATATAATAGTATATAAATCTAGATCGATCTTATGGTCTAGTAATTGGATTTTGATAAATTTAGGCTTGTTAGAATACTCTCACTGGGAAGATTAATTTGGTGATTAAATTATTCAAATTGGTCTAGTAAATCAAAAATTATTTCTATTAAAGCTTTAATATTTAATTGTAAAATAACTTTTAATCTACTAAGCCAATTTGGATAATTTAACTACCAAAATGATCCTTTTAGTGAGAGGATTCTAACAAGCCTAAATATATCAAAATCCAATCTTTGAATCCTGAGATCAATATAGATTTGTATACTATTATATATATTATATAGTATTATATATAGTATATACTATATAATAGTATATGAATCTAGATTAATCTTATAGTCTCATGATTAGATTTTGATAAATTTAGGCTTGTTAGAATACTCTCACTAAGAGGATCAATTTGGTAGTTAAATCATCCAAATTGGTCTAGTAGATCAAAAGTTATTTATAATTAAATATTAAAGCTTTAATAATAAATAGCTTTTAATCTACTAAACCAATTTGAATAATTTAATCACCAAATTGATCCTCTCAGTAAGAGTATTCTAACAAGTTTAAGAGTAGAGAGTATGTAGATTATTTTGTCATATGATTTTGGTGGTACAATGAGATTTATATAAAAATTGATAATATACTACTAATAAAACTTTTTACAATTATAATTAATTTTAGCCAAAATTTTATAAAATCTAAATAAAATAATTTATCTATTATAGTAAAATTTTGAACTATTATATTATTTTAAAAAATATACTTATATATTACAAAGTTTTTTTGGATTGGCTCAAATTTTTTTGGGTTACACAAACTTGCAAAATTTGATTGGCTAATTTATATTAATCTATAAGTTAATTTTATTATAAGTTTTTATATCTAATTTTTAAAAATTTATATCTCACTAAGTTTTTAACCAATTTTAATGATTTTATACCATTAAAATCAGAAAAATCTACTTTTTAAACTTTTCTTAAGAATTAAAATTAGGTTACTTAATATGATTTTTTATAAAATTAAATATAAAAAAAATTACTATTGAGTTTATATATAATTTTAAAATAGTACCCTCTACCCTTAAATTCATTAAAATCTAATCACTGGACTATAAGATCGATCTAGATTTGTATATTATTATATAGTATATACTATATAATATAGTATTATACTATATAATATAGTCAACTCTCTCTAAGTGCAGTTTATATTAAATTCTTTTTAAATACAGGTTTTTTTTAGTTCCAAGCTATATAAAGATATAATAAACTTATATTCTCTAAATGCAAGTTCTTTTTAAGTACAGGATTTTTTTTCACTTAAAAAATTTTTTAAGTTCTAGTGAGCTGTATTTAGAGAGAGTCGACTATATATAATAGTATACAAATTTATATTGATTTCAGGATTCAATAATTAGATTTAGATGATTTTTGAATTGTTAGAATTCTCTCACTAAAAGGATCATTTTGGTGATTAAATTATTCAATTTGGTTTAGTAGATCAAAGTTATTAATTATTAAACTTTATTAATAAATTTATAATTTAAGTTAAAAAATTTTTCTTAATTTTGGCTAGAACTTGATAATTTTAGCCAGAATTACACCTAACAATCTAGCTAACCCATCTATTTACTTCTAAATTAATTAATTTCTAGAAGCCCTCTAATAGGTAATTAATGCATAACCAAAGTTTAAAAATTGGTATTAAGCCTTGCTAATAATGATATTATTGTTAAAGAGTATAGTAAGCTATTTAATATTTCAATTAATTTTTTTATAAATATTTTTTTTTATATTTTTTTATTTATTTTTTTAATACTTTTTATATGTTTTTTAAAAAATTTTTTTTATTTTTTATAATTTTTTTTAATTATACATTGTATAAATAGTTTTTCTGTTTTTTTTATTATTTATTAATTTTATTTAATTCTTTTTATATGTTTTTTAATTTTTTTTAATTTTTTATTAATTTTTTTTAATTATTTTTTTTTATAAATATTTTTCCATGTTTTTTTTTTTGTAAATATTTATTTAAATTAAATTTTTTATTTTATTTATTTTAGCATATTTGAATATCCATCTGATTGGTTATCGATCCTTAAAATTTGATTGCTAATTATAGTAGATGTCCTATATGAAAATACACTCTATCATATGAGAAATCATTAACGAATCTGATTATATCTGATTAAATTTGCCAAGAGCAAGTGATACTAACGAATAATATTTCCACAAAGTTTCGTCAATTGTTAATTATGTAAATTTATTACTTGCTACTCGGAAGTAATAAATTTACATAATTAACAGTTGACGAAACTTTGTGAAAATATTATTCGTTAGTATCACTTGCTTCCAGCAAATTTAATCAGATATAATCAGATTCGCTAATGATTTCTCATATGATCGAGTGTATTTTCATATAGGACGTCTACTATAATTAGCCAATCAAATTTTAAGGATTAACAACCAATCAGATGGATATTAAACCATGCTATTTATTTTTTAACTCTTTATAAATTTTAATTTTTTTTATTTTTTATTAATTTTTTTAATTTTTTTTTAAAATTTTTTTATTTTATATTTTATATTTTTTTTAGTATAGTTGTTCTCCTATATAGTCACCTCTTATATAATCATGCTCTCTTTATAAGCAACATTTTTTAAAAAATTATTAGCAATATACTTATTAAAAAAATTCTATATAATTGTATTACTATTAGAATTTTATAATCACATCTTTTTTATGCAAAACAAACAGCATGATTATAGAGGAGGATGACTGTATGTAGGTTATGTAACTTTGAGTTCATATTACTAACCTAAGTTTATAGTTTTTAGAAGCATAAAAGTTATATGATTTCACTATTTAATAAGATTTAAACTCCAATTTGGTATAGTTTGAATTTTTTTAATTTCACAGAAATGTAAAAGAGCAAAGTCAAATGGCTTTGCTACTTGATTAGAGTTTTAAATCTTTAATTTAATTAAGGTTTATGAAATGCTCTGAGTTTTTAAAAGTAGTAAGTAAGGAGATAGTTGCAAAGATTTTAAAAAATTTTTTAAAGAGTAAATAAGGGAGTTGGTTGTCTAAGAAGTTATTAATTTTTTTTAATATAAAATATATTACAAAAAAATATAGTGATACTAACTATATAATATTAAAAAAAGAATTTAAAAAAATAATAAATTTATATTATTATAAAGTAAAATAATTAAGAGTTTAAATATATATGCTAACAAATAAGTTTTATACTTAAAACATTATATTAAATAAATAAAATAATAAAAAAAACTTTTACAGTACGGGATAGCAAAAGATATCCAATCTATATATAGGCACCAATTTTTGGTGTTTATATAATCAATTCTGATTGGCTAATTTTGAGTAATTGATTTTGATTGGTTAAAAACCTATATATATTTTCTTTTTTTTTATATTAAATGCTAATTTTTTGAACTCATATAAACTTTAATCTCTTATAACTTTTTTAAAACAAAGAATTAAAACAATTTTCTTTGACAAAAATGTATTTTATCTAAAAAAATCTATTAATTTGTTAGAGAGTTTTTGATTTAGCTTGTTTTAAAAAAGTTATAATACCTTAAAGTTTTAATAATAGATATTGGATGTCTCTTGTTATCCTGCACTATAGCTAATAAAAATTTGTTTTGCTTATTTACTTTGGGTTTATTATTATTAGTATTCTAGCTAATTAGTATATAAGATTGAGTATAATATATGATATTCAATATTGTATTTAATTGATTGATTTGGTAAAAATTTTTAGCTTTTTTTTTTTTTTTTGACTTAGGTGATCTTGCCCTTCATTTATTAAGAGAAAACATATAAATGCGAAAACAAAATTATATTTTAAGCTAAGCTAACTATAAAATTGCCCTCTTTATATAATTTTGGACTCACTTGGCTACCCTAGATGCCCAAGTGCAATCTGTCGCAATAGAAGATTTTCCTTCTAAAAGAAGGATTTGCTAATGCAAATTCCTATCCTCTTGATTAATGGAAGGCCTCTATGCACCTTTATCAAAATCGTCTATCTTATTTTAAAACTTAACTAACTCTCTTTTATTCCTCCTTTAATCCACCTTGTCACCTTTTCTTTCGCTACCTCTTGCAAATTTTCTTCTTCTTCTGTTTTGGAGATCTTTTTTTTGTTAGACTTTTCTGTGTTGCTATTCCTCTTGTAAGCGCCGCTCTTGATATTACATTTTTTTTCCTTCTTTTAGCTTTGCTATCGATTGAATTTTCTTTTTCCCATTCTATTATTACTTTACATTGAAACTTCCATAGCCTTTCAAAAATGCTATGCCAGAAAAGCTTCGTAAACTAGTACATAGTTATGTCTGCCTTCGAACTTGATCCCAGTAACTTCTTCTCTTCTTTTATGTACCTATTCTCTGCTATTTCTTGAAGATACAATTTTCTTCTACTTACTTTGCTCTGTTAAGAAATGCTTATAAATACTTTCTCAAGCTCTGTACTTGAACACCTGATCTTCCACTTATTGTCTATCTTTGTTTTTAACTCTTTGATTACTGTATTCTCTATTCTGTTTCAAATTCTTTGATATACTTGACATTCTGCTAGGTGCTCAAGTGTTTCGTCCTTCACACAACATGCAATACACATTTTATTCTTATATAAACTTGGATTTCTTTGAAAACATAGTTCTTTTGTTGGCAAGAGTCTGTTTACACATTTGATTCTAAATATCAAATCACTACTCTTCTTCATACTTAAGCATCTTTTTCCTTGCAGCTTCTTTAACAGTTTCCAGGTGATCTTCCAATTAATATTTCTTTCTTCAAGGTTGTTTAGATCATGTCTTATAATTGATCTCATACTACTTAAATTTGCTCAGCCAATCTCATAGCCTGTTGCTACTGACAGATTAACAAATGCTCTAAGTGGCTGTCTATAGTTTGGTTGATCCACATTGATACTATTCTTATCTCTTCTAGTACCAGATCTTTAACTTCTAAAGACATATTTGATAACAACCCTTCTTTTGCCAACTTGTCTGCTTTATCATTTCCCTCATTCTTACTATGACCTTTTACTTTGACAAGCTCTAGACTTATTTTTTTTTCCTTACAGCAGTCTAAAATTTGACAGACCAGGCTTCGATTCTTCATTTTAAATTTCTTTCTTAGATTTGCTGAATCTCTATTGTTCTGGATACTCTCTATTGCAGCTTTACTATCTGTATACAATTTGACTTTTGCTTCATATGATACTACTAAAAGAGCTGTCCAAATTGCACCTAATTTAGTACAAGTTGATGAGGGCCAATTTTCTATTCTACTATTAAAGCTAATACTACTATCTCTTTTTTCTTTCTCATATATTATCCAACCTATATCTATCTTTTTGTTCTCAATACCTTCTCTATCTATTATAGCTAATGACCCATTTGTATATATCTCTAGTACCTTCTTTCCAACTAGCCTACTTGCAATATTACCTAGTTCAAACTGAATATTCATATCTTGAATTTCTCTTTGAATTATTGCTTCCTCTATCTCTACAATATTTACTGCCACAACCTCAAGCTCTGCACAGAGCTATATTCTGTATGCTTATCCCATCTGAGTATGCTGACAAGAGTATGTCTATACTTGTTATACCTTTTCTATTGCTTGCTTTGGGATGACCTGATGTTTACACCTTTGTTTTTGTCGAATTGTACAAGGATTGTTATACCATTCATTAGACATGCATTATTTACATCTCTCAATTGTTGTATCTTCTTCTTGGTTCTCTTTTACTACTTGCACTTGCATTTCTTCTTGAGCACTCTGCCAATTTCTATACCCTTGTCTTTTTCAAACATGATCCATTCTTTTTTTTTTTTATCTTGTGATATTCTGATACTACTACATGCTATTGCTACTTGATTCAGAGCCACTATTTGGTATTTTTCCTTAATTTTTCTTGACTTATTGTTTACTAATACCTCTAGTTCAACACTTTTAAACCAGCTTGGCTTTCATCCCCTTCTTTTGTAGCCTCTAATCATGCATACTTGTTGCTAGGTTAATAGTGAATCCCCTTTTTCTGTAATTAATTGTCTATTGTAAAGATATTTATATTGTTGCTTTTTACGCTTTTTACTTTCTAGGATGCCCTGTATACTTGTTCCACTTATTTTTAAATCACCTTTATATAAACTACTTTCTTAGAAACTAATACCAAGTCTCTTTGCTTCATGAATTATGCTGTGTGCTAAATTATATTTAATTTTCCTGCAATCTAGCTTGCTATTTGTATCAAGGATACTTTTTGTATACATGCTCATTAATTGCACCTCTTTAATTCTCATTCTAGTAATGATCCCTACTTCATCTTGCCTGTTCAACCTAATTGCTAGTTCTGTAATACGGTGTGCTAATTGATTTTGCCACACTGTATGTAGCCCCAATATGTTAACATGACTCATATCCGCAGAATTTATTATTAAAAATTCTAAAAATATTTAACAGCGAATAACTTTTGTTCCACTGGTCCGTTTTTGATGAAACAACTACCAAAATGTTCATATTGATGAGACGATTCTAATGAACCCAAAATAATTAAAATCCAATCACTGAATCCAGAGATCGTTAACGATTTGTGTCACTTCGGGTATTTAAGGATTGAAAAAAACCAATCCTTAAATACCCGAAGTGACACAAATCATTAACGATCTCTGGATCCAGTAATTGGATTTTAGCGATTTTGGGTTCATTAGAACCGCCTCATTAATGTGAACATTTTGGTAGTTGTTTCATTAAAAACGGACTGGTGGAACAAAAGTTATTCGCTGTTAAATATTTTTGGAATTTTTGATAGTAAATTCCAAAAATCCGCAGATATGTATATATGCTATTAGGAGCTGACTTCGCTAGGCCCATCTTATTCTTGATTACTGTCCAAATAGGCCTTTGAATGCATTCACAGGCTGCTTTGGTGAGAAATGAGATCTGCAATCTGTACTCAATACTTGGTATGAGAACATTGTTATTTAAATATACTAACTGACTCACTGAAGCTTTTTTCTATACAATCACTTTACACATTCTTGCAACTTCTTTTTCAATAACTGCTTTATTGTATTCCCTTTTACCTTTCCCAGAGATCTACACTCCAAGATGTCTAATAGCTTTTTTCCTTTTTATTGCCTGTACAGGTTACTTTTTACTACCTATACTAATTACTAGCTCATTATTCTTTATTGACTTATTTTCTCTTGTATTTAATACTAATAACTCAGACTTTTTGCTGTTTATCTCTATATCATTGAGATTATAAAACTCAGTTGAGATATCAATTATTTTTTGCATTTCTTTTTTGTTCTTTGCTATTCATGTGGTATCATCAGTGTATACCAAAAAACTTTGTTGCCAACTTGATCTTTAACAAATATTATGTTTTAAATTGTCTGGCCAATCTAACTCTATCTTGTACCCTAGATAATTATAATTACTAATCTCACAGAGAAGCAGGTTATAAAAAATACGCCACATAAAAGGGAAGCACACCTCTCTCTGATTCAGTCCATTTTCAGCTACAAACTCATCAGTTACTCCGTACTCTGTGATGACTTCAATCTTTCTTTTATCATATAAACTTAAAAAGAAACTTATACCTACTTCGGGTATTTTAATTCTTTCTAGTGCTTTTCTCAACATTGTTAGACTAACTAAGTCAAACGCCTTTTACATATCTTAAAATAGCACCTATATCTCTTTATTTTTCTGTTTAGCTTCTTCATGGATATTGTTCAATATGTAGATTGGGCTCGCTGTGCTACTTCTTAATAAACTAGCATAATTTGGACCTTTTAAAATTTGATATTTAATAAAAATTTGGTCCAATCTCTTAGTAACTATTCTTACTATCATTTTTTGAAAAGTTTCTAGTAAAATAATTGGCCTAACGTTCGATAATTTAAAATTTCACTCTTCATTCTTTGGAATTGGGTATAGTTTTCCTATTTTCCACTTGGCTGATATATCTTCGCTATTATATTTCTCTGTCAAAATTATGAATACCTTTTGAGCTAATTTATCTACTTTCTTTATAAGAGGGTAACTAATGCCCGAGGTGGCTGGTGCAGATTTATTACTTGCTTTAGCTAATGATTCTGCCCATTCTTCTTCTGTTACCCTATCTATCAAATTGGTGTATATTTTCTTATTTATCTTCCTTTTGGATTTGTATATGTCAACCCATCTCATAGGCATCTTATCTAACATAATTTTTCTCTTTCAAAATTGTTCTATAAAGTGTGTTCTAAATTCATTTAGTATCTCTCTCTCTTCTGTTAATAGCACTTTCTCATTTTCTATCACTTTTAATACCCTGTCTACTTTTATCTTTTTTGATGATCACTCTAGTAAACTGTCAAGCATGTGTTTTAGTTTTCCTTGTATAGCTTCATAGCATAAATCAATATATTTGTTTATTGCTGCTACCTTCACTTTTCATCTTTCTTGTTGCAGTTTTTTGTATAAAATCTTCCATCATCTCTTCATATTAGCCTCCCTTTTTCTGGACCAAAGACTTTTTGTCAAGTTGTCTATCTCAAAACCATGCTTGATATTAATTTTTCCAATCTCAGTCTCAAATTGCTTTCTATCAGCCTCACTAACATCGTAGTTTAACTTCTCATGATATCTATGATACCATTTTCCTAATACCTTCAAATCAAACTAAGTACTATCTTCACTATTATATTTACTGATCAATCTTAAATTTGCTACTACCTTCTTGCTTGGAAGCATACCGTATACACTTCTCAAAATACTGTTAGCCTAATGTCCCATAATTTATTTATACCTAATCTTTCATATATTTCTTTTACTTCTTGTATATCAGTTTCTATCTTTAAACCTTTCGCTAACTCTATATCAAGTTTTGCTTTGTAGTTTTCCCACTCTTCCTCTTGAGCTTTGTCGATTGCAAGAATTCTTTTAAAAATTTTAGATTTGAATATTTTAATTTAGTAAAACAATTATATATTCAAATATTTGAATATTTATTGAATATTTAAATATATTATTTATTATATATATAATATTAAAAATTTTATATTTTCATATTTTTATAAGAATATACCTTTAGATTTGATAATATTTGATATTCTATAAATATTTTTTATAAAAAAAAATTAAGAATACAATATTTAAAAATATATTCTTTATATAAGTATAATATGATTATAATAGAAGAATACTAGATAAAACTAAATTTAAAAATCAAGTTAAGATCTAAAATTATTTAAAAAATATATATAAATATAAAAGATAAAAAGAGTCAAAAAAAAACTTGAATAGCAAAGAGCAATTTATACTAAAAGTAGAAAACATGTTGATTATTTTTTATATTATTTTTGTAGTACAATATAATTTTTGCAAAAAATAAAAATATGCTACTAATAAAATTTTTTATTATTACAATAAATTTTTATTAAATTTTTATAATAAATATATTAAAATATATTCTTTATAGTGATATAATTTTAATAAATAAACATTCATAATAGTGAACTCTTCCCAATGATTACTTGTACCCAATTTTCTTACAAATGAAAAACAAAAATTTGTTCGAGCTAGTTGAAGAAGTGCTATAAAATAACAGTTTTTACAAAGGTCAACTAAGAGAGTTTTCTCTTTGCATCTCTTGGGGACTTCTTGGTATATTTGGTATGCAAACAAAAGCATCTTTATACAAGATAATTGGCAGGAGGTAGCACTCTTGTATAAGAAATTTTGAAAAAGTAGTAATACTTTTGTTAACAAAGTTCTATATAGCAGGCTTAAAAAGAGAATAGCAAAGAAGTTTTTCTTTACACTCTTTCAAGAATTTATGAATACTCACTTTCACCTACCTTCCTCTAACCTTTTCTACACTTTGGATTTTTGAAGAGAAATTTTGCCAAAAAGTGGAAAATTTAGCATACCTTCTCCAAAAGATCTATATTGTATACCACTACCAAATCAGGTATAAGAGTAACAAAAAAGTTATATGTGGTTTACGTATACATGTACATGTAAGAAGAAAACAAATATCAATCATTTGGTGTTAATTGTGAAAAATCTCTGCGAGCTTTCTACTGTTTTCGCAATAATTTTAAATATATTAAGGACTTAATTTAGAGTAGAACTAAATTGAAAAGTAATATATAATTTTTGTATAATAGTATAATTCTTGTAGTTATACTATTAGCTTCATTTTGTTTTGTTTTTTCTTTTTCTTTTTCTTGTCTGTGTTCATTTCTTTTTTCTTTGTTTTTCTTTTTTTACACTTTCCCCTTTTAAGCTTTGTTTTCTTGATATGGGGGGTCCCACAGCAAAAGGTGGCTATGGGCCAAAAAAATTTTTTTTTGTAAACCTTTATTTTTGCAAAAATTAGAACATTTAGAACACAATATCAAAAAACTACAGAAAAAAATTTTTTAGCCCATAGCCACCTTTTGCTGCGAGGCTCCCCATATATTGTTTTTGTTATTCCCTCTTTTAAACTGCTCTTTATAAAGAAAAAAAAATTTAAGAAAAAGATTACGATCCTGACAAAGCTAGTAACATCTTATCAGTGATGAAAATGTGAAAGCTGGTAAGGTGGAAGCATTTTCAGAGATAAAGTGTTATAAGGCAGGTTGCATCTGGGTATTTCGATATTGAGTGAGTTTTTATTATCAATTTGGAGATTATATAGTATTTCATTTTAAATATAATGTAATTCATGCAATTAATTGCTAGTCTAAGTAATAAAAGTAGAATCATCCTTAAAAAAAAAATTTTTTAATAAATAAACTATTTAAAAAAATATACTTGTATATATTGTAAAGTTTTCAAGAGTAACTCCAAATTCTCTGAGATTATACAAAATTATTAATTTTAATTAGTTCATATCATATAATCATTATATAACAAAAAATAATATCTAATCTTTAAATATATATATCTTGATAAATATCTAACCAAGTTTAATAATTTTACTACTATTAAGATTAAAAAAAACCTATTCTACAACTTTTATTTAATTTTCTAAAACAGTTTAAATAATAAAATATTTTTTTATTTTCAAAAGAAAAAAAATTTACCAATAAGATTATATGAAAATAATTAATATACCTCTACCCTTAATTATTTTTTAGAGTATTCTATAGAATTAGTAGACAAACTTGGCTAAATATTATATGAATATATAAAAAAAAATAATTACTAATTATTAATGAAACTTGTTTCTTATATTGCTCATATATTCTATAAAATATTATATTATTATAATTAATTTTGTTATTGATGGTAGAAATGCAAAAGTTAGAACTATTATATATTATAAATAATTTTGAGATTAGATCAGAAACTAGTTCAAAACTAGTCTTAAAACCAATTCAAATAATCAATTACAAGATAATATTCTTGCTCTAAAATATACTAATCAAATTATTATTATTATTATTATTTTTTTTTTTTTTTTTTTTTTTTTTTTTTTTTTTTTTTTTTTTTTTTTTTTTTTTTTTT
>QKWP01000551.1:221659-271311 GCA_003550325.1 Gigaspora rosea
TGTTAGACCTGTAAAAACGTATGAAACGTATAACGACGATAACTCTTGACCCCGTGATCCGATTTTAACGAAACTACCACTATCGTGACCGCCTCGATGAGACCTTTCGAATGGTACCAAAATCATCTCGATTGGACCGTTCTAGCTCATCCTAGTCAAAACTGAATGATTGGTCTTTACAAAACGTCCTACTGCGCCAAATCTTATTGGTCGATCAATACTGCGCCACCCGTGACACTGAAATATCGGACATTTCGAGTAATCCTAGACATTTCAGTTAATCACAGATATGTCTGACATTTTAGACATATTGGACATTTTGGACATAACAGTTTTGACAGATATAATTAACATATCTAATATAGCTGATATTTAGGATATATGTGTTATATTTATTATATTCATTATATTTATTATATTTAGTGTTAGCATATATCAAATCTATCGATTATATAGATTTCTTTATTTCTTATTGTATTTATTTATATTGGACAAACATGTATAAATACTCAAGGTTTTTCCTTTGCTAAAAAGCAGAGAGAAGAATCTCTGGTTTATTGAATAAAGTATAAGTGAAGTAGTGTGTCTTCACTAAAAATACATCTGATACAATTCTTAGTATCCTCATATACTATTAATTGTGGCCTCTTTCATAATTGCAAATCCCCAAGCCTCTTTACAAAATACTGCCCAAATAACAGTATCCCTCCCGACTCTTGCATACTACAGTAATTATTGTGAATTACATAAAGTGTCTCCCTGCATTAATCGCTCTATCTCTAGCATTTCTCTAAAGAGGTAGAAATCTAGGTTGACAAATTGGTGGTGACTGTGAGATTCACCAACTCAAAGAAGAAAGAAAAACATCAGTAAGAACCGTTTACAAATTGGAGTATCCTGAAACGAATTTTAAACTACCTATGTGAAATTTGGAAGATATATAAAGAAAGACCTTACGGAACGTTTCTACTAAGTATATCATAGTAGAGAAACGTAATACCAAAGTGCTACAGCCACCTAAACATTGGAAGGACTTAATCGTTTGAAGTAAAAGCATAAGTGTTTGCATTGTGACAAACAGCTTCAAACAAGATAGAACACTAGTGAATGAATTTTGACTTTGGACAATACTTATCTAAGATAGTTCAACATCAATTCCTGCATATATGTCATATGTTGGAATGGAATTATTGTGGATTTAGAATCCACCTAGGTTGGAATAGAATTCCAAATGTAGCCTAAGTTGATATGAAATTTAAATTCCATCTAAGTTGATTCTAAACTCATCAATATATAATAAATATGTAACTGATTAATAGTAACGTATAGTTTATGATAGTTTACAATGGTTAATATTACGTATAATAAAGAAAAAAAATTATGCAAATTTTCTACATATATTTGAAAAATTTTTTTTATTCATTTTAAAATTCTTACTCTTTGATGGCTGAATCTCATGATTATCCATTTTTATCTTGCAATGCATTTGAAGAGTTGCTTGACAAATTTCTTGATAGCAAATCAGTTAATAGGCAACGTAAAAATTCATTACACGTGAAGATTTTGACCTTTGCATTAGAGTTTTACAAGAACCTGCAAATACCAAAATTGGAAATGCGAAAGAACGTTACTGTGCCAAAAAAACATTTGCTTTCGTGACCTTGGAATGTTAACTAACCCTATATTGCAACTTATAAAAATTCATTCAAACTTACCCATGTGCCCTATTGACAAGATATATAAAATACTGTGTAGTTTACATCAAGGGGTTTTGAAACATGTTGGTTCAACAAAACTCTGGGAAGCGGTATATAATCTACAGATTAATTAATAAGGTTATAAAATGGAATATTAATTTATATTATTTATTTATTTATTTATTTATTATTATTATTATTATTATTTTAATACAGGTTTCTGAACAATATTGCTATATTCTACAATCTTTCATTAAAGAATTTGTAAAAAATTGCACAACATGTGCAACACGAAGAAATTTTCCTAACCCAGTGGCTTCAAAGCTGATAATTTCTAGTGCTTTTCTTAATAGGATTCAGGTCGACTTGATTTCTATGACTAGTATCCCCGATGGTGATTTTCGTTATATCTGTCACATGTGTGATCATTTTACTCAGTATTCTTGGGCCCGGGCATTAACAAGCAAGCAACCAATTGAAGTTGCTATCTTCCTTTTCGACATTTTAATCTGCTTTGGCGCTCCAATTATTTTCCAGAACGATAATGGTTGCGAGTTCACAGCAGAAATAATCCAAGAATTATTAACTATTTGACCAAATGTCCATATTATTAATGGCCGTCCGAGGCATCCGCAAAGCCAGGGCTTGTGAAACGTGCAAATGATGTTCTTCAGCAAAAAGTATCCAAGTGGATAGAAGACACCGGAAGAAAGGACTGGTCTCGAGCAGTACCTTTATGCTGCTGTAAGTTTTTTTTTTGATTCATTGTTATTTATACTTCCAATCTAATTAATTAATGTTTTTAATAGATGCGATGAATATTCAAACATCAAGGCAAACTAAAAATAGTCCATATGCATTAGTATTTGGACAAAACCCTTTACGGCATTTTACAATATTAAAAGAAATCAAAGATCGACATATTAATTCAAAAGATAAGTTACCTGAGAATTGGTTCGAACTATCTGAACCTCAAGATGATTTTGATTAGCAGAAAGTTGTAGAATTTCCCTTAGGAGCCGCAGCATTAAACATAGAAGTAAATTTTTTTTTTTTTTAGTACAATTAATATTTATTTAATTCTTTTAGGAGCAGCAATTGCTTGAACATGAATTAAAAAATGAAAGATTGAATGAAATAACTGATAATGAAGAATTGGATGACATGATAAATGAAAGATTGAACGAAATAGTGGACGATGAAGTATTGGATAATATAGTGAATAAAAAATTAGATGAGCAATTAAATGAAAGGATAAACAAGCAATCAGATGAAAGATTAAGCGTAAGGGTAACTGAAAAGAAAATGCTGTGATAAACGTAAGTATTTAATATTATCGTTTTAAAAAAAATTTTTTTGGTAATTAATAAGATTCTATAAAATAGATATCTGATGAAGAAAACGCTTTAAATGAATTATCTGAAGATGAAGGTATTAGTAGAAGCTTGCCCAATGATGAAGTAATTAGTAGAAGCTTACCTGAAGATGGAGTTGTTTATAGAAGTTTGCCCGAAGATAGAACTGCTGGCAGAAGGTTACCTGAAAATTTTTCTGACATTCGTCCAAATAAAAGGCATAAACCTTCTGTTTTGACGGCTACCACCATGTGCACCAATACTCAGTTAATTGCATATTATTTAATTTTATACATGGCATAACAGATAAATTAAATTTATTTTTATTTTACAGTTTTTTAGATAAACATGACTCTAAACCTAAATCTAAACATACTCTCTTGAACAGGAAGAACATTCCAAAGACATCTGCTCATAAAATTTATCGAAGCATCGCTACAAAGTCTCTTGAACAATATCACAATAACATGAAATCACAACTTAATAAACGTAATAAAAAATTTAACAACAAATACAATGTTGGCGATTTAGTGCACCTTAAGATTCCCGATATTGATAGGACACATACTGATCGAAAAACACTTCCGTGCAAAATTCTTGAAGTATCAAAAAATGATACATATAAACTTGGATGTAAATTGGGCATTATTAAAGTTACATATAATGTTAATGAACTTCTTCCTTTGGGTCCTGACAAGTTTCCCGAATTGGATAATATCCCCTCAATACTTATAAGCGTCCATAAGGCATCGATTATGCAATTTTCTTCACAAATTGGCAATATTAAATGAATTGCAAAAATTTGTGTGACAAAAATCATTGTAAATGTAAAAAATAAAAGTACCATGCGGTAGTAGTTGTCATCCTAGTAATCATAATTGTAAGAACAATACCGATATGTAATGCTTTTAATAAATTGAATTAATTTGCTGATAGATTATTGTTATTAATAAATATTATTTTAAAGCGAATTGAATTCCAAAACAACATACTCGATAAAATAATTTAGAATCCACTTAATTTTATTATAAGTTGAATTCAAATTCTTTAGCAACCCGGGCACATTTTGGAATTCTGTTACAATCTACGTTTATTTGGAATCAACCTAGGTGGATTCTAAATTCACAATAATTCCATTCCAACATACGACATACATACTAGCTTCTTATTGAAAAGAAAGAAGATTCTTGTGAGATTTGTTACCCTTTTACTACTACTATATCTACATCTTTTAAAAATTTTGCTAGTTGGTATAAAGAAACATTTCCTGTTGTTAATTTTACTAGAAGATCATTAGAATATTTTAATACTCTTGGAAATATCTACAAAGAATTTAACCTATCTCAACATAAGAATACCATCTTTAAGTTGATCTATAGTATTAGATATCAAAGCTCTCCTGGCAATATAATTGATATTATTCATCTTATTGCACTTATAGCCATATATTCTGATTTATTTGAAAAGAACCCTTTAAATTTAACTGACAAAGAGCTTGCTGATAGAGAACCTATTGAGGACATTTTTAAACAAATTACTCCTGAAACTCCCTATTTTTCAATTGCATCAACTTTAATTCATAACCCACTTTCTGAACTACCTTATTTTGGTGTTAAATCTTTCTACCTTAAACCTTACTTTTAATTCCTCTTTACCCAAACCAAAGCCTATTGCAAAACCATTAGTAAAAACATTAGCAATGCATCCAATGATGAAATTTTAAACTACCTTAAGGCCAATACTACTGGCTCTATTCTACTTAGAATTGAACCTTATCTTGGGAATGGAACGCAAGACCCCTATACTTGGATTGAGAGTTTTGAAAAAGCTGCATCAGCAAACAAATGGAATACTATGCGAAAAAGAGAAGTTTTACCTGCATTCTTATATGGAGTGGCCGATAAGTGGCAACAAGATTTCTATGGTACCCAAACCACCACTGGTAACCCTAATTGGGCTGATCTGTGGACAGCTATTACAGATGATTTCAAAGACACCTTCTGTACACAATGCTAAAAAAAAAATGGTTAAAGAATTGGATACCATTAAACAAGGATCTGATGAACCTATAGAAGCCTATTACAGCAGATTCAATTGCTTGATTAAAAGAAGTGAAATTACCAATGCTGATAGAGTTTTATTCTATTTCAAAAAGGGATTGCTACCAATTGTTTCTATGCATAACCCAACTAATTTAGCTGCACTTCACACCCTGGTATAATGCTATGAACAGGGCAAGGATTTTGCTGCCAATGCCCAACCTGAAAAGTCAATCCAGCTGGCCTTGAAAAGGATATTGAAAATTTGACTAAGCAAATGCAACAAATGACTATCAACTACGCAACTATTGCATCTGCTCTATCCGCTCAAACAGAGGCTACCAAGTCTCAAAGATTTCAGCCAACTACCCAATTTAGGCCGAACAATAGCCAAGCATACCAACCCAGAAAAACCAATTACAACTGCTATACATGTGGAAAATATGGACATGCTGCTAGGGATTGTATGTCAGAAAAAAGAACCACTTATGAACAATGAAACCAAATGAACAAACCTCAATTTGTAAAAATGAAAAATATTAATATGGTCAAAGTTGAAGATGATGATAATTACTGGGAGGATAAAGTTTATGTTACCCATCCACCTTGAGCTTCCCCCTATAGTACTAACCATAAGGAACAAAAGGAAAAGCAAAGGTTATCTGAATTAAGAAAAGAGTTGAATCAACACAATAGAACTGTTACCCCCTCACAAAGTTTCCATCCTGAACCTGAACCTATCAAAATTGATACCCTAATCAAAATTGCAAAGCCTACAAAGCGGACTCCTGTGAAATAATTACCATCTGTTATTGATGAGCTTGAACCCTATAATATCACCAATGATATTCTAAATACCAAAGTTAGTATGACTATTGGGCAAGCACTCCAATTGCCTACCCAACAGAAGAATTTGGCACAGGCTCTAAAGTGAAGAACCACAACTACTGAAGCTAACTATGTAGAGCCTGAAAGAAACTGAAAAACTATAGCAATGAGGTGTCATGTACGAATTAAAAGGAACCCTGTTGTGGCTATACTCGATTCTGGTGCTGCAGTAAGCATTATTACCAGAAAATTAATGTAAAAACTGAGACTACAACATGACTGGGACTCCAAAACTATTGTAATCACGGCGAATAGAGACAGAACAAAAGCTCTAGAAATCATCAACAATATTAAAATTGCTTTACAGGATATTGCTATCCCTATTAACCTACAAGTAATCGAGTCATCTGATGAGACTCTTCTCTTGGGAACTGATTGGTTTAACAAATTCCAAGCTAAACATGACTTTGGTGCTCATACTCTACATATTCGTTATCTTGGAAAACAAGCAACTATCAATACTACTCATGTTACTACATCAAGACCAACTAACATTAGCGATGAGTTTGAGGATGATGAATGGATTGAGGAACTAGAGAATGAGGAAGAAGAAACCTTCATGTCTGAAGAAGCTTATCTTTCTGATGACAGCTCTGCTACTTCCTTTAACAATTTTTTTGAAGAAGAACTGTAAGAAAACCCATGGGAAGATCTTATTCAAGAAAAGAATCCTGCTACTTATTTAACAGAAGTTATGACTGTTAAAATGAAAGAAGAGCCTATTATCCCCAATATAAGTGAAAACCTAACTAAAAGCAAAATTACCAAAGCAAAAGAAACTTTAATGAATAACTGGGATATATTTGTACAAAATATATCAGAAGAAGGACAAACTATGGAGTTAGAACAAACAATATCGTTTGTCATCAAATTGATACCGGAAAGGCCAGGCCTCTTAAACAAAGAGCATATCAGGTTGCTCCTGATGAACAAGCTTTTCTTGAAAATGAAATTCGTGCTATGGAACAGCGAGGATTTATCCAAGAATCTGTTAGTCCATGGTCTTCTCCTGTCGTACTCGTGCCTAAAAAGGGAGAGAAGAAAAGAATCTGTGTTGATTACAGGAAGCTTAATGCCGTTACTGAAAAGAATATTTACCCTCTACCAAATATTGATGAAATATTATCCGTATTTGAAGGAGCCCAATGGTTCACAAGTCTTAATCTGGCAAGCGGCTATTGGCAAGTAGCTGTACAAGAAGAAGACAAAAAGAAAACTGCATTTATTACTAAGTTTGGAACCTACGAGTTTAATGTTATGCCTTTTGGACTCTGTAATGCCCCTGCTACCTTCTAAAGGTTAATGGATCAGTTACTATGTCCTTTCAAAAATCAATTTGTTGTCGTCTATCTAGATGACATTACTATCTATTCGAGAACTTTTGAAGAACATATTTATCATCTTCAAACCATTTTCAATGTGAAAAGAGAAGCAAACCTAAAACCCAACTTAGAAAAATGCTTCTTTTTTCTAGAACAAATTAAATTTTTGGAACATATTGTGAGCAGAGAAGGAATTGCACCTGATAAAGGAAAAATTGAAAAAATTAAGAATTTTCCTATTCCTACCACTGTGTGCCAAAAAAGAAGCTTTTTGGGATTAGCATCTTATTATAGAAAATTCATTAAGAGATTTTCTAAAATTGCTAAACCATTGAACCAACTATTACAAAAAGACGAACTTTATGTTTGGACTACTGACCAAAATGAAGCCTTCTATACATTAAAAGAACATTTGATTTCTGCACCAATTCTTCACTATCCTGACTTCCAAGAATCCTTCTATGTTCATACTAATGCTTCTAATTCAGGACTAGGAGCAGTACTTGCTCAAATAGACACTAATAAAAAAGAATATATAGTTGCCTATGCTAGCAGAAGTTTAACTAAGGCCGAATGCAACTACTCAACTACTGAATTGGAATGCCTGGCAGTTGTATGGGCTATTGACATTTCCACAAATACCTTGGAGCCAAGCTATTTTATTTAGTAACTGACCATGTAGCTCTAAAATGGTTAAGAACTACTGCTTTGAAAGGGAAATGTGCTCGTTGGATTATGAGGCTTGAGCCTTATAATTTTACAATCATACACCATCCTGGAAGAAAGCATACTAATGCTGACACACTTTTTCAAATATATGAGGAAGATATTAATATGATGGAAATTGAAGAAGAAGAAAATTTACCTTCAGAACAAGAAGCCTTTTAAGCTGCTATGCAGAAAAATACTGTCACTTTAAAGAAGGACACAATGAAAATAGAAAGTACAAACTCTTGGAGAACTTTCCATTCTTATCATCTGAAACAATGAATTAAACGTTGTGAAACTACTTTCTTGGAGATTATATCCATAATCAAGTATAAAAAACAATGAAGCCCCAACTCCCCTTAGTTGCTAAATATAATCTAGAACCATGTCAAAACTTCTAATGTACTTCTACTAGGTTTACCTTTAAAAACATTCCAAAATATAATTAGAGCTATGTTGAGTCCTTAAGTACAAAATTTGGAACTAAAGAAAAGGAAAAGAGTAGATTTATACTTAACTGGTGTGGCCCAGATACACAATGTTAGTGCAAGAATGTTCTATATAGATCGAAAAGTTGGTGTAAGCAATGTTATATTGACTGTCGGATTTGGAATGCTCTAAAGCAAATACCTATCTGAAGATTAGCTATTTGCTATTGTTGACCTATAAAAAATTACACAAAAACGGGCATAACTCTCGATCCAGTAATTAGAATTCAATGAAACAACCACCATTCGACTCAGCTCGATGAGACGGTTCGAATGAGCTATAGATCATCCCTGAACGACCATTGGTTACCAAGATCGGAACCAATAGATGATCAAGTATCGGATCTACAATTTGATTGGCTAGGCGATCTACTGCGCGCCAAAACGCATATATGGCATTTATAAAACAAGTCATATTTATAGCATATATACTCTATATTTTATTTATAACACATATATCATTTATTCCATATATTACATTTATATCATTTATACTATCTATTTTATTAGTAATAGATATAGCATTTATTGCACATGTAATAGATATAGTCCGTTACATTTGTGAAAAACAAAAATGTATAAAAGCGGCCGATGTGGACCCCAAGTTCAATATCGAGTCTTCATACTCTTTCACTAATAAAAACAACTATTAACTACACAAATTAAACAATTATTAGTATCCTCATATACTTCTAATTGTAGCCTCTTTCGTAATTGCAAATTGCCTTAAATCTTCTTTGTTAAGTTTTATTAAAAAAAACGCCTTCCGACTTAGATATATCACAGTAACAAAGTGAGGTTACACAAAGTGTTCACTGTCTAAGATCGCTCTAGTTACCTAATATCTTTGAAGAAGTGGATATAGGATAACACTATGAAGAAACCTCTATACAAAAAGAAACTGAACCTATAGAATTATTTAGTATCTCAATTGAAGAATCTTATGAAGATGAAAACTATCCTACTGTCAACCTAGATTTCTATCTCTTTAGAGAAATACTAGAGACAGAGTGTCTAATGAGAGAGACACTTTATATAATTCACAATAATTACTGTGGCATGCAAGAGTCAGGAGGAATACTGTTATTTGGGCAATATTTTGTAAAGAGGCTTGGGGGATTTGCAATTATGAAAGAGGCCACAATTAATAGTATATGAGAATACTAAAAATTGTATCAGATGTATTTTTAGTGAAGACACACTACTTCACTTATACTTTATTCAATCAACCAGAGATTCTTCTCTCTCCTTTTTAGCAAAGGAAAAACCTTGAGTATTTATACATGTTTGTCCAATATAAATAAATACAATAATAAATAAAGAAATCTATATAATCGATAGATTTGATATATGCTAATGCTAAATATAATGAATCTAATAAGATAATAAATATACTACATATATCTTAAATATTAGCTATATGAGATATGTTAATTATATCTATCAAAACTGTTATGTCCCAAATATCTAAAATGTCCAGAATGTCAGACATGTCTGTAATTAACTCAAATGTCTAGGATTACTTGAAATGTCTGATATTCTGTATCACAGGTGGCGCAGTATTGATCGTCCAATAAGATTTGGGCACAGTATAATGTTTTGTAAAGACCAATCATTCAGTTTTGACTAAGTTGAGCTAGAATGGTCCAATCAAGATGTTTTTGGTACCATTCGAAAGGTCTCATAGAGGCAGTTACGATGGTGATAGTTTCATTAAAATTGGATCACAGGGTCAAAAGTTATCGTCATTGTACGTTTCATACATTTTTCTAGGTCTAACAACTCTCCTCCACTTAGTTATGAGCTTTTGCGAATTTTAGTCAACCAGGGCTTGATAATCTGCTTTTGGGAGTTCTTTTATAATCCTGAGAGTTGTTTTCCTTGTTCTTTGGAGCTGGTCTACTCCTAAGTCTTTAAAGATATTATAAGTTCTAATAGCTGCCTTATAATAATATGCAGTAATCCTTCTTCTGCATGCTCTCAGCTCCTCAGGAGTTTCTGGTCCCTCCTGTAATAGTTCTCCTAGATAATATGCATATACTAATTGTCTTTTTCTCCTACTAGATCCCATACTCAGAAGTTTGGTATATGTTTTTGTCACTCTAGTTATTAATGACATACTAGAGTTACTAGGATGTGGTATAGTGGGAACAACTTGAGGTTCAGTCTGCAATATATCCACAAATACAGTCTGGAATTGATCTGACATGTCTGCAAAAGTAAAGGCATGGGAATAGGGGGTAGGGCACCTTTTATTGCAGTGTTATTGCTGTATTACCACATGTGATTGATGGTAATAATACGTTTTTAGTAGATATACATTATAGGGTGTATCTACAATTTGTCCATCCATTTTGCGTAAATTATACACATTAGGAGAGACTCTTTTGTGTATAAAATAGTGTTCCAGCTATTTTGGTAGTAGTTTCCCTGTATGCTGTTTATCCCTTGCTGCATCATACAACAAAACCATTTCATTTTCTTGGAAAATTCGCTGAACTTTCTTATACTTTTTATTCCAATAAAATTTTTGCTTTTGTTGGGCTTTGGTAATGTTCCTTTTTGCTTTTGCATGTGCTTTAGGTAGTTTTTCAACTATCCCAAATAACCTGTCTAACATGTTTTCTTCAAGTATTGTTTCTTGTATAAATAGAAAACTCGGCCTCTCTTCCATAAGTTAAATAGGAGGGCGTAAATTTGGTAGTTGCCTGTTTTGCAGTACGATAAGCAAACAATACCAAAGGAATTAAGGTGTCCCATTCTTGGTCTTTGGTGACAAGTTTTGCTAAAGATTCACAAAGTGTTCTATTAAAGTGTTCAACCAATCCATTCATTTGTGGATTGTAAGGCGTAGACAAAAGATGTTTAATCTGAAACTGTTATGTCAAGGTATGTACAAGTTCATTTAAAAAATGTCTTCCTCTATCAGAGAGCAAATATACAGGGCATTTATGTCAACAGATGATATCTTCATAAATAAAATTGGCTGCTTTTTGTGCATTTGTAGCAGGTATGGCTTTCGCTTCTGGCTATTTAGTTAGATAGTCAGTAGCTACTATAATGAACTTATTTTTAAAGTAAGAAAATAAATTAAAAATAAATAAAATAAAAATAAAGTATTCTATTACTATTTTAAGAAAAAAAATTGTAGTGCAGATGCTGCAATCATAACCCGTCAGCAGAGTTTACAGTCCATTAGTGGGTATCGAACCTATGACTGCTGGCAATAGCCATATGCTCTATACCACTCTTCTACAGTAATTAATATAAAAAATTTTTGATTGTACTATTTATAAGTGTTCAAATTTGCTAAATTAAGCAATAAGCATTAAGGAGTAAAATTTAAAGTTTGTGTAATATAAGGAGTAATAAAAAAAATTTTTTTTTTTATGAAAGAATACCACCAATAAATAACAATAAAATATCAATAATAATAATAATAGTAACATCAACAATAATAATAATAATGGTTCATAATTATCGAACAACTCGCTTCCAAAGAAGAAATGGTAATAATGTTTTGTTTGGAGCAATTGATACACTTCAAAGAGAGAATAGGAGGTAAAATAGAATAATAATATTTATAATATAGTATAACATTAATAATAATATAATTTAATAGATTGTTAAGAGAAGTAAGAAGATTAGAAGAAGGATCGTGGAGTTAGAAGAAGAATTAGAAAAAAGAAGAATTCGTGCAGTAGAGGTAGTAACAGAAAATTGGCAATGAGAGGAGAGATATTCAAGATTGATTATAGAAAGGAATAGGTTAAGGGTTCAAGTGAAAGATTTAGAAAATAGGTTAAGAAATGCAAGGGCAAGAAGAAACAATTAGTTGTTATATATATATATATATTTTTGTTGTTTTTCTTTTGCTTTATCTTTTTTTTTAGTAAATTTTCATATTTGAATAAAAATATTGTTTGTAAATAGGAAATTATAAATAATAAATAAGTTTCTGAATAATATTAAATAAAAAAAAATTTTAATTAATTTTTCAAATTGTGTTGGTAAAAATTTTCGATATCTGTTGTGTTGATCAAAGTTCAATAGATACAATATCTATTGTTGATTAGGATACTGACAACCTAATCTGAATTTTCTTTAATGTCAGATTTAAAAGCTTTATGGTTCCAAAAAGTTAAATTCTTTAAACAATATCTTGAAAGTCATTTGACCCAATTGATTGTTATTAGATACTCAAATTTTAAAGTATTGTTATAAGAATAAGTATAGTGATATGAAGATATATACTCAATTCAAATAATTAAATTTTTTCAAAAATTCTTCATAATTCATATTATGCACAGTACTTATTAGACCAGCAGTACTAGGCTATATTCGTAACTTATAGATTCTTCAAAATCAATCAATTTCTTTTTCAATTCTATAGCATGCTTTAAAAATAATTTGTGGACTTTGTAGTTATAGTAGGTGTCAAGATCTTTACTGAATCAAGGGTCTTCATTCTTCAGAGTTGTTATTTTTGATATTAAAGTTTATTTTGTCATGCTGTTTATACATNCCAATAGGGTAGAACATCTAACCTTCAGTTATTTTTGCTCAGAAATAACAAACTAATTAAAGTAATAAGAGCTTCATTTGCTCAAATCTATCCTAGTCGACTAAAGCTAATATATTTAAATTGTTCAATTGTTCATTAAATGCTTAGTGCATTAATTGTTTATATAAATTTTTCACAGTTCTGACCCTTAGTTTCGATCACGATTATAGTACGTATTGTATCAGCATAATCAGAGTAATAATCACTATATTACACTAGAAGATCATGTGTAATGTTAAATTAAAAATTTTTCAATTAAACAAATACTAATTCTTTTTTTTTTGTATATATAAGGGCACCGAACTTAGAACTGTCATCGTCTCTTGGAGTTTGTGGACTTTGTAGTTATAGTAGGTGTCAAGATCTTTACTGAATCAAGGGTCTTCATTCTTCAGAGTTGTTATTTTTGATATTAAAGTTTATTTTGTCATGCTGTTTATACATTTTCCCGAGTTTCGTCATTAGTGTTATTGCTGAGGTAAGCACCATTTTTAATAATTTTTAATTTGGTGGTTTTGTTTTATTGTGCTTCAAATATTTCAACCAGGAGTGGAAATAACATAATTATGTTATTTCCACTTAATCTAGGTTATGTCTGACAACAAAATCATATACCTGTCGTCATTCAAGTGACGAATGATTTGTGCTTGCATCGTCAGAGATATATTAGTATTCGCTCTATCATTCGAGTGACGAACGATTCATGCTTGCATCGTCATTCGAGTTACGAACGATTCGTGCTTGTGTTAGTAGAGATATATTAGTATTCGTTTTATCATTCGAGTAATGAATGATTTGCACTTGCGTCGTCAAAGATATATTAGTATTTGCTCTATCATTCGAGTAATGATGAATTTGAGTTTACGTCATCATTCGAGTGATGAATGATTCGCACTTGCATCATCAGAGATATATTAGTATTCGCTCTGTCATTCGAGTGATGATAAAAATGTGACACCGTCGTCAGTGTCGTGATATTACTGAACTTATATACTCCGAGCACATACCCGAAAAACATACATCGAAATGGGTAGCCTTCTCCTATAATTATTATAATATATTTTTGAAGATAGCTATCCTGACACATACACAAAAATATATCCAGAAACATACCAGAAAAATAGGTAGCCAACTTCATTTTTCTTATAATATATTACTGAAGTTAGCTACCATAATCACATACCCGAAAACATACCAATAAAATAGGTAGCCATCTCCTATAATTATTATAATATATTACTGAAGATAGCTACTCCGAAAACATACCTGAAATATGTCATTGAATAAATGTCACTGCAAAGCAGGACACTCTGTGTCTAAAGACATACTCGAAAACACACTTCAGGAATGGGTAGCCTTCTCCTATAATTATTATAATATATTACTGAAGTTAGCTACCTCTCATAATCTATTACCGAAGTTATATACCCAAAGTAATTCACTAATTGAGACCACAATTCTCTTCATTCATCTCACTAAAACTTGATGCATCTTTTTTTGACATCTCTTACCAGGCAAGAAAAAAAATTAATTTAAACTTTTCCAAACTATATTGTAATAATATAGTCGAACAAAGATTGATACATACCAATAAAAAAACCAAATACCAAAAATGAGTAAACAAAGTGCACAACTCGAGCAGTACGGGGGCGGGATAACCTTAGCAGAAATTCCATCTCATGGTGATATTATTTCAGAATATGATAATGGGTTAACAGCTATACTTCAACAAAGTTTATCTGATAAACAGCCTATATACTTCATGCCTAATGATATGAGTGATGTCATTGAGTATATAAAAAATGTATTAATATATATTCTATGTATTCATGGCACTTTGATTAATGGGCAAAAGGCTAGGTAGATATTACAGGTATTAAACCCTTCTTCGATATCATCGTGCCCGATAACGAACCTTTATCTATATTCAAACTAAGATTAGTAAAAATTATATCAGGGGCGGAAAAGATCGATAAATCGAAGTTTGGAATAAAAGTCACCCATGCGTATCCAATTCGTGGGTACAATATCGAGAAAAAGGCATATATTCATATCATTACATGGAATCATTATGATAGAACACTTATTTTAAAAAAGGTTCGTAAGCACAATATTGAAACAGCATCAGATAATATCACTAATGTTTATTAATATCGAAAGGTAGTCCGATTTGCTTCCAAAACCAGTAATAAAGAAAGTTGAAGTTGACTCCCATGAAGAACTTGCCAATCTCACACAAAAGCAATTAAAATTACATGTAGCCAAAGCTGTTAAAAAAGCGGTGAAGTCGCATTACAGATGTTCTATTTGCAATAAAACTGGATATAATTCTCGCAATTGTCCTAAAAATAAAAAAAAGAGCAGGTCTAAAAATAAATCCAAAAAGAAAGGTAAGATCAATATCGCTACTGTAGATTCAAGTGATGAGTTAAACTCATCTTCTAACACTTCTAATAATGAATCTGATTCTGGCTCTGAATCTGGATCTGATTCTGGAGAATCCTCAGTTGAATCTGAATCTGAAAGTGACATTAAGGTTCATATTACTAAAGTAAAAAAAAAGTAAAGCGTAAGAGCAACTTTACAAAATCACCATCTAGAAAGAAATCAAAGCAACCCAAAATTAAAAAAGAGGAACAAGATGGAAACCTATCCAAGCCTTGCAAGGAGAACCAGAAAGAGACCTCCACTTCTAGTAAGTTCCAAAATAAATCAACTATGCTTGAACAGAATATTTGGCGAATTTTGTTAGATATGCTTGAAAAGGTTTTACTTCCACACCAGTTGGAAAAACTTAAACCTGAAAATAAAAACTTAACTATTCCATATTTAATAAACCATCGAGAGCTGATTCCAAAAATTCCTGAATCGGATGGGGAAAAGGATATTATAGATGATCCCATGGAAATTGATATTGTCTGTAGAAAAGAGCTAGCCACAGATGTTGCAACTGCAAAATGTAAAATTAAACGTTTAATTATTCCTGGTGCAGGGCTTGATTCTTGTGCAAATTTTCTAGTTATGACCGAGGATATTGCTAAGCGTGCAAAGCTATTAATTGATACAAAAGAAAAACATGATCTTAGTGGAGTTGCTACAACTCCTACTGAATCTATTGGAACTGTACACAATGTACCTGTGACATTTGCTCCCAGATGTACTATATATTCTGATTTTGCAGTAGTTAGACATCCAAAGCCAATGTTAATCTTACCTAATACATTACTCGATAAGTATGATTATGATTTACTTGCATCGAAACGCGAGCTAAAACTGATATGCAATGGTAAGGAGTTTTTTATTCTGATCAATATGCATAAGGTGAAAAATAAATTAGAAGTGAACTACATGACTATAGTTCAAGATGGTAAGTCTTCAGTACTAGACCAAATTTCTCAGGAGGCAGATAGTGATGATCCATCATTAAAAAAAACGCATGACCTATGAGGAGTTAGAAAAAACACTATATAGTACTATCAAGTCTAAAGCTGAAATAAATGATCTTTGTGAAAAGTTGCAAATACGTTATGAAAAGCTAATTGAACACATTTCCTCTAGAGATGATAGCAATAATAAATTAAGTAGCTAATAGACGATTCATATTCGCTTTATTTTTTCATTTCTTCTGACTTCATTTTCATATAATGCATCCAGATCCTCACTATTTATTTTTCGGTTTCATTAAGTGTAGATATTACTACATCAGAGTTATTAATAGGTATTCGATCAGATATGCGAACAGATTTAGACCGAGATTTGGACCTTCTCTTTTTTATTTCTGCATTAAGAGGAGTGGTAGATTCTGGATATAAAGTCTTTTTTTCGATTTGATTAAAATTTTCAGATGAAATTGCTGTAGATATAGATAATATTTCAGTAGAAATAGTACTTTGTATTATTTGTTGTTGGCGCTCTCAATCTTCCCATATATCATCTACTCGATGTTCATTAATATGGAAATCTCTCATAATTCTATACTTAGGTATCTTATCTTTGAGCGATCTAATTGTTTCTATCTGCTCAGAAGTTAGATATGTAGATTTTTGGCGATAATATAATTTTAGAAATGGTGTATTCATGGTTTGATTTTTTATCCAATATTTAAAATGATATTTAATATTTTAGAATAATAAAAAATGATATCTATTGTTATGAAACAATAAAAAATAATATCTATTATTATAGATGAATGAGAAATATTAGCGTAAGCAAGTTTTTGGCTAATAAAAGGACTATAAAAATAATTATTATATAACCTAAGTCAATAATATCTAATATATTTTTTTAATAGATTAGGATATCTAATATTAAACATCATTAGATAATAATAGAAATTATTAACGAAATTAGTTTTATTAATAATTGTATTATCTATTATTTAGCGAAGCAAGTCAATATGGCTAACGCATGTGCGTCCCAAAATATTAAAGGTCATCGACTTGGTAGTATACACGAAGAAGAGTTAGAAAAAAAATGCTCGATGCTATCAAGTCCAAAGCTGAAATTAATAAGCTTAGTGAGAAATTGCAGGATAAATACATAAAGCAAATGAAAGCGTGATCAAGAAAGAAAGGGGTGGAATCAGAATTTGTTATGAAATAATACCGAGATTCAAAAGTTACGCACCCACGCTTTGCAGGTTATTAATGAGCATAAGCAAATACAAAATGAAAATACTAATCTTATTTTTCATAATGCACAAAAGGATATTTATATTGCTGAATCCAAGGCTAAGAATGTTACAAAATCCAAGAAAATTAAATCACTCAAGTTTATGATCAAGATATTAGAAAGTAAGTTGTCTTTAGCCCAGAAAGATATGATTTCAATTCAAAATAACTCATTAAAAAAGAAACTGAGATCATATCTCTCAAATCCAAAATAGCAGAATTAGAAAATATAAAGAGCGAATTGGAAGAGGCGAAGCCTCAAGACTATGTCTCATTGAAGGCCAATGAGCTTGAGTAGCTGAAATCAGAGACTATATCGAAACCTGTGATCAGTAGAGATATCAAAAAAATTAAATCGAATTCTAGTAATATTTCTGTAGTTAGTGAATCTATTAAAGATTTTAGTCAATATTTTGGACGCAGAAAAAAATTGAATCAAGCTGGAAAAATTGATAATGATATCTCAGCACAAACTAATAATAAGATTACCAAACTATCAAAAGTTGGTACTGCGATTAGCCCTAAGATAAATAAAGAAAGAAACATTAACGAAATTAGTGAGGATATCATACCCCAATCTCAGATTTCAGTAGGAGGAATAGAAGCAATGAGGCCTAGTCTCGAGGCTTTGCCTCTTCCTGCTATAGCAAACACTTTAATGTCACCGCTATCGGCATATATTTTCTTGCTTTGTTAATTATTGCGGTTGTGTGGTTTGTAAGATGCATATGGAATATAGGTAGGCTCAAAGTGCCATTGCTCTGCAGGCTGAAGGAGCGACTCTAAAGGGTCATAAAAAAAGTGATCGATTGCGGGATATGTGGATCGGGTGAACATCTATTTAAACTTGGGTATTATTTAAATACGAAAAAATATTATTAATATCTTAGTAGATTGTGCTGATCTTAGCTAAGAATACTTAACAATATAGGTCAATGATATCATCAATGTCTGATGGATCATCTTTTTTACTGCCATATGTGATTGATAATGCTTGAAGCCAGGTAATTTTAAAGCCAACCATCTTATATCATGTATTCCAGAAATCTATTAATTCTCGACACTTTGATTCCAAATTATATAGAAATATATTTTGTTCCAGAATTGTAATTTTGGGTTTGCATTTTTGCACCTGCGTAATTAAATCATATATCACATTTCTATATTCTAGATTAAGCTTAGACAATTTTGAAAGTAGATTTAATAATTTCGAACGAGTAGAGTCTGTAATTTTGTTTAATATATTAAGGTATTATTATGCTCCGCAGAAACGCCTAAAGATCTGGTTATGCTAGCTTCACTAATGCCAGAACATATTTTTTCAGTTTGAGTAGTAGCATTTTTCCATAAATGGGAGATAATAGCTTCATCTTTTTTTGGTGCATCATGTAAGTTCTTAATATAATTTTGAGCCATTTTTTAGCTGACTTCTGTGACTCTTCATCTTTAATTTTTGCTATTTTATCTTCATCTAGACTGGAAGAGTCATTGCTCTGCAATAAATCCTTAGCAATTTTTAATTTCTTCTTCTTGGATTTCTTTTTGCGATCTATGACTTTTGAAAGGGATTTAGGCGATAGTTGATATTTATCATCATAATTTATAAAACAGGCACAGAAACCAAATAGACTTTCGATATAATAATTAATATTTATTTTCTTGTTGAACTTTTTTACTATATCTGGGTATTCCATACAGTCTCCTTTTTGTTGTGGTATTTTTTTCCCGCAGGTACTACTACAATGTAACTAAATCGTTCACTGGGTTTGGGGACTTTATATAGGCATTCGTTAGCTGGAAAACCCTTCTTTATAAGCTGTTGATTTTTCAATACTTCACGAGAATACTTAGCCCCTATTCACAAAACAAACTGTTCTACAGAAATATTTCCCCGCTTACCTTCCTTTTTAGACCTCCATATACATGTCTGAATAAATTTATCATAATTTAACTTGGAAAGATTTTCTACATTTTCCCAAAGAACTTTTTCAACAATCTGATGTATTGTCTCCTCATTACTGACTTTCAAAGTTCTATTCATAATTTCCTTACCTACATCACGGAAAAGCTTAGATTGACCTCTTTTCACAAAATCCACCTCTCTAATAAAAAGCTTACCTGGATTAAAGTTTGGTTTTTTTTTATGCTCTAGACTTTAGTATTTTTTCTTTCCTGTAAATACTACAGGAAATAAGACCTTCTCATATGCCATATTAAGGTAAGGCATTCTATTGTCTTTTTCAAGCTCAGTATTTACTTCATTACGGAAGTTTGCCATCACTCCATAGATATTTTTACCATTTCCTCCCAGTACTCTTCTTGTGAGAGTTGATCTAATTTATATTTTCGATCACATTCCTGGAAACACTCCTCTGGACATGTAAAATATAAAGAATCAGTATTTCCATATTTAACGCAAAACCCTTTGTCTTCAACAAATTTTTTAACAAATTTAATATTATGCTGTCCAGCAGAAGTAACTCTACCTGCTAACTGCAGTTGATAGAATAGAGAGAGATTATTACCGGCTCACCATAAAATGTATTTATATATAATTTTACTGCCTTTTGTTTTGAGTTTAAGCAACTATATTCGAAACTTTCTTCATCCAATTCATTAAGGCATTTTCTCATTTTCTTTTGTTTATTAAACAGATTCTCCAATACTCTAGCATATAAACCCTTTTCTTTAGATATATTATTGTGGCAAATGGCCCAAGCTTCTATAGTTTGACTATTGATTAGAAACTTAATTATGTGAATCTTCTTTTTATTGCGAATTATATTTATTGCCTCTTCATGAGATAATATTATTTTATCTGGTGAAAGGTTGTAAGTCATTATAAGACTTGGGTATAAGGAGGCAAAATCTAAGCCTGTTACTGGACGTTTGTTTTTGAGACCCTTTATTGGTGTAATAATATAAGCTCCTGGGTACTTACCAGATTCTGTATTTTCTGAAGCAATTATACTACATAACATATTACTGCTCCAAGCTTCAGCTCCCAAAAGATTACATGCTTTCATACCTCCTGCGAAATAGTGAGCAACAGAAAGAGAAACATATGCAATAAATAACCTCCCCATAATCCATTACTACATTACGCTTAACCATAAGCTCCTGGCATCGCAATGCATGTATAATACAATAATCAGCTATTCCACGCATATTTTCAGCTGAGCTGTTAGAGTTTTGAAGTATAGCATCTTCGTAGTATTTTTACATTTTATTATAAGGCATATCTGCCTTACTACCCAACCCACAGATATCTAGATAATATTCCAGTGAACTTGCCTCTGATTTTGAATATAACTTTTTGAAACAAGCACAGATATCAATTGGAATACATCCTGGGACTTTGAGGTATTTCGAGTAGAATTTCTTATCAGATGTCTTTATTTCACTTTTTCGATATTTCAATTTATAATTTCTTCAATATAGGATGGTTCTGGCGACATATGATTATACATCCATTCAAGAATGCCTAAACTTTTAGCTTTTTCTATAATGAAAGGCCAGTCATACTGCGAATCATTAAACCTGATTTGTATATCTGGCATGATTGCTTTCCAACAAAAAGCAAATGCTTTTAATAAGTTTGTTTGATTTCCACACACAACTGTAACCCAATCTGGATCAGGTGCCGTTTCAACATCGACAAGACAAATCTGTTTTAATGGCTTTGGATCATCCCTCCAATGTATGGTTATGCAAATCATAAAAACTCGATCCTCTTCATATTTCGCTATAGGTACGTTACCCATCTTACGACTACTATATGTTTCTATATCCCAGGTGAGCACAAGAGTTCAATTGTGTATGAGAGCTGAAGATACTATTTGTTCATCTGGCTTATTATCCCCTAAAGGTTGAAAATTATTTACAGATACACAGAAATAATAATATAGTAAATTTGTATTTGATATGTAATTATAATTGCTTAATACGGCCCACTCAGAGAGGGGTAGTCTTTTTTTACAGGATACCTTTCGATAATAATAAACATTAGTGATATTATCTGATGCTATTTCAATGTTGTGCTTGCGAACCTCTTTTAAAATTTGTGTTCTATCATAATGATTCCATGTAATGATACGAATATATGCCTTTTTCTCAGTATTGTAACCACGAATTGGATACACATGGGTGACTTTTATTCCAAACTTCGATTTATCAATTTTTTCTGCCCCTGATATAATTTTTACTAATCTTAGTTTGAATATAGATAAAGGTTCGTTATCGAGCACGACGATATCGAAGAAGAGTTTAATATCTGTAATATCTACCCTAGCCTTTTGCCCATTAATCAAAGTGCTGTGAATATGTAGAATATATGTCAATACATTTTTTATATACTCAGTGGCATCACTCACATCATTACGCATGAAGTATATAGGCTGTTTATCGGATAAACTTTGTTGAAGTATAGCTGTTAACCCATTATCACATTCTGAAATAATATCACTGTAAGATGGAATTCCTGCTAAGGTTTCTCCGCCCCCGTACTGCTCGAGTTGTGCGCTTTGTTTTTGGTTTTTTTTATTGGTATGTATCAATCTTTGTTCAATTATATTATTACAATATAGTTTGGAAAAGTTTAAATTAATTTTTTTTCTTGCTGGTAAGAGATGTTAAAAAAAGATGCATCAAGTCTTAGTGAGATGAATGAAGAGAATTGTGGTCTCAATTAGTGAATTACTTTGGGTATATAACTTCGGTAATAGATTATGAGAGGTAGCTAACTTTAGTAATATATTATAATAATTATGGGAGAAGGCTACTCATTCCTGAAGTGTGTTTTCGAGTATGTCTTTAGACACAGAGTGTCCTGCTTTGCAGTGACATTTATTTGATGACATATTTTGGGTATGTTTTTGGAGTAGCTATCTTCAGTAATATATTATAATAATTATGGGAGATGGCTACCTATTTTATTGGTATGTTTTCAGGTATGTGATCATGGTAGCTAACTTCAGTAATATATTATAAGAAAAATGAAGTTGGCTACCTATTTTTCTGGTATGTTTCTGGATATATTTTTGTGTATGTGTCAGGGTAGCTAACTTCAGTAATATATTATAATAATTATGAGAGAAGGCTACCCATTTCGATATATGTTTTTGGGTATGTGCTCGGGGTATATAAGTTCAGTAATATCATGACACTGATGTCAGTGTCACATTTCTATCATTACTCAAATGACATAGCGAATACTAATATATCTCTGACAACGCAAGTGCGAAACGTTCATCACTCGAATGACGACGTGAACTCAAATTTATCGTCACTAAATGATGGAGCGAATACTAATATATCTCTGACAACACAAGTGCAAATCATTCATCACTCGAATGATGGAACGAATACTAATATATCTTTGATGACGCAAGCACGAATCGTTCATCACTCGAATGATGATGCAAGCGTGAATTGTTTGTCACTTGAATAATAGAGTGAATACTAATATATCTCTGACAACGCAAGCGCAAATCATTCATCACTCGAATGACGACAGGTATATAATTTTGTCGTCAGACATAACCTAGATTAAGTAGAAATAACATAATTATGTTATTTCCACTCTAGGTAGTTTGTTCTATCTTCTAGGTTTCGTCGTTTTTGACATTATTGGCGTACGTAGATCTTGCTGTTAGTGGAGCTTCCTTGTGTGAGGTCTTTGTTAGTAGTCATATCAGTCTTGTGTTTCTGCTTCATGGGCTTGGGCAGTAGATGATTCCATTGTATTTCTTCATTTTTGGTGTATTTTTATGGTCATGGATTTCTGCCATTTGGTGAGTTCTCTTGTCATTCTTTCTTGATTATCTTTACTTCAGGGTTCAGTTGTTTTAGTTGGTCTTTGATTCTTGGTATAGTGCGTGTTTTGCCATAGGTGTGGTGTGATATTTTTTTTTCGTGTTGATGACTTTGGTTATAGAGATTCGATTGTTCTCAAAAGGTTTGGTCTTAGAGAATTGATCATGGACCTTATTATTTTGTTTTCCTATTTCGACGTAGTATTCTTCTTGTTTCAGAAAGGAATGCATAACAGGGTTTTGATAAGGTTTTCTGATTCAATGCCAAGCTATTTCGATTTCCTATATTCTGGAATTCTTTTCTTCTTTTATCCCAAGGTATTACCGGGAAAATTTTAGGGAGTCTGTGTGTTCTTTCAAGTGTATATGATAAACACTAATTGTTTTTTTTTTTGTATTTCTTTTTCTAATCGATTTTTTTTTTATTTTTTTGGATGTGAGCTTTGTCTATCTTCATCGAATCTTGTTTTAATTGGTGGCATCTGGAACTTGGCACTTCTAATACCGAACTTCTTTTGGTAGCTATGCTCTCGGAGTTTGGTATACAGGTTAGACTTAGCTGTTTCTCTTCTTTATTTCCTTTTTGTCCAGTGGTCTGTCCTTCTTTTTTTTGCTTCATCAGATTAGGTGGACAAAATTGCACCAAGAATAAAGCTTTGAGAATTGAAACCAGTTGCTTTTGGTTAAAGCATATGGTAACCAGGTTTGTAAAATAAGTATAAATCTCTTTCATTATTTTTCTCTGGTTTCTATTTGGATATGCTTCTAACTAATCTGGGTCTTTGTTTTCAGATTTGGGACTTTTCGATCAAATTTTTTTTTCTTGTTTTGATTGAGGTGTTGGTGGGTTAAATTCAGTAAAACATCTATGAACTTGATTGTTCAAATGGGGATCCTCTTAAATAGATGAACTGGGTCTTGAGATCATATAATTGCATGTTCACATAGATACGATCTTCTTTTTTTTTTTTAAAAACAGGGTGAATTAAGTTTGACAAATCAATTAGAAGCCAGGATCTTAGAAAGTCAAAGTTTCAATTGGTAATTAAGATGCTAGAATTGGGAGTAATAGAATTGAGATATCAACGATCTTGAAATATTGGAAATTGGGCTTCAAAATTTTGGTAGTTTCACGATCTTACTGGATTTCAAATTTTTAGTAAATTCAGGATGCAGTAGATTTGGAATTATAAAGGGGATCTTGTTTGTTATTAGAAATGTTTAGTTTAGAGTTAGGTAGCGGGTAGATATTTAGGATTAGTTAATTAGACGTAGAATTGGGTTTGGAGTAAGATGTATTAAATAAAAATATAATAAAAATACAATTAAATAAATATATAATAATAAAGAAATTGTTTTGCTAATATTGTATACTAGGAACTAGTAAAGTGTCTCTTTTTTTTTTTAAAACTAAATAAGACATTTTTTCGTTAATATAAATCCTTTAATCTTCATATATTTGCAGAGTCTGACTTTTCTTAGAACTTGTTTGAGAAGTCTATCTCAAGCTTTTTTAGACTTAGCTCCATAGAGTTTGTAGAAGTCTCTATTCAGATGTTGAAGAGGAGGGGTAGATTAGGATATAAAAAGTGTTGCATATCATTTAGAATGAACAAAACTTTATTCAATCTAAGCTAATTAACTCTAAGTATTAAATTTGATATAATCTGGCATTAATTAGATCTTTAATATGGTAAGTGGAAGGTTCTTTATTTCTGCTAATAACTGGGAAAAGGCTTTCTTCATCAGAGTCAAGTTCCCATTTATCTGAGAGTCCATCATCAGGATTATATCCTATAGCTTGGCCAGAGTCAATTACTGTTTCTTCAAATATTTCCCAAGGATCTTAGATATTATCTATATTCTCAACATTATGAGGTTGTGAAAGTTCAGGTTGTAAAACCTCTGGCTCAGTTGGTAGTTTTTCTTTCTTCTTTGAGTTGGTGAATCTCATAGTCACCACCAATTTGTCAACCTAGATTTCTACCTCTTTAGAGAAATGCTAGAGACAGAGTGACTAATGCAGGGAGACACTTTATGTAATTCACAATAATTACTGTGGTATGCAAGAGTCGGGAGGGATACTGTTATTTGGGCAGTATTTTGTAAAGAGGCTTGGGGGGATTTGCAATTACGAAAGAGGACACAATTAATAGTATATGAGGATACTAAGAATTGTATCAGATGTATTTTTAGTGAAGACACACTACTTCACTTATACTTTATTCAATAAACCAGAGATTCTTCTTTCTCCTTTTTAGCAAAGGAAAAACCTTGAGTATTTATACATGTTTGTCCAATATAAATAAATACAATAATAAATAAAGAAATCTATATAATCGATAGATTTGATATATGCTAATGCCAAATATAATGAATATAATAAAGATAATAAATATACTACATATATCTTAAATATTAGTATATAAGATATGTTAATTATATCTATCAAAACTGTTATGTTCCAAATATCTAAAATGTCCAGAATGTCAGACATGTCTGTAATTAACTCAAATGTCTAGGATTACTCGAAATGTCCAATATTCTGTATCACAGGTGGCGCAGTATTGATCGTCCAATAATATTTGGGCGCAGTAGGACATTTTGTAAAGACCAATTATTCAGTTTTGACTAAGTTGAGCTAGAACGGCCCAATCGAGATGTTTTAGTACCATTCGAAAGGTCTCATCGAGGTGGTCACGATGGTGATAGTTTCATTAAAATTGAATCACGGGGTCAAGAGTTATCGTCGTTGTACGTTTCATACGTTTTTTTAGGTCTAACACTACTACTGAAGATATCTTTTCCGAAGATTCTTGGAGTGATGTTGAATCTCTTCCAGAAGAAGTGGCCTACCCAATGACCTATAACCTGCCCATGGAAGAGATAGAATTACTCTGCCAATATGAAGTATATAAGGCAGATACTGTTACTTTCTTTAATCAACAAACTCATATAGAATTCAATGATATGATAAATACTCTCAAAGTGGATTATACAAGTGAATTTGAGAAACATGAAGGAGCTCAAAAATGAAGACGAAAATATGATCAAGAAGAAAAGCAGAATGAACTAGACTCGAAGAAAAAGCACCTGAGGTTCCAATAGAACAGAATTTAACAATTATCAAATGGACATTACACGATGAACTATCTCCTACCCTTCTTGAAAGCATTCGACCTATGAACAAATGACTTTCTCATCTAAAGGAATACAATATGATAACCAGTTCTGTATCTGGTATTATATTGAGCATATCAGTGAGCGATTTCATACCAAACATAGTGGGAAAAGCCTTACTAGTGATTGGAAAGGACCTACTGCCCAATGCTGGTATGGAAACAAACTCTATAGCCCCTGTGACGAATGAACTCTTTGTCATATTGAACTACGGCTCTGGTTAACAATCAAAAGCTATCCTATTGGAGAAATAGTTAAGAGCTATTGGCCAATCCCTGATGAAAAAGAAGATATGGTCCTATCAGAAGGATCAGCTATATTTAATGACTAGTGTCGTTATACTGACGATTGGCCTATAGAAGAAACAATGCTTGCAAGTGAGAATTGGCCTGAACTGGCTACAGATTCTAAAACAGCCACATGGAACCCACCTGATACATATAACTGGGAAACTTTTATAAATGAGCCAGAACTTCTGAATACTACTATAGGATCTTTGCCCCTACCGACCAACCCAACCTCTTGGTAGTTACCTTCACTAGAAACCCCTAGTGAAACCTATTTGCTTGAACATAATAATTATTCTGAATATTACCTTTGCAACGTTACTTGATGAAAAGTAGTAAACTCTACCATCTACTACCAATAATTTTCTTAGTTATAGTATTAAATCTGACAATAAACGCAATCCAGTCTAGATAGTCGGTGTCCTAGCATTTGTTAATTTATTTAGTTAGTTATTTAGTATAGTTATTTTTTTTATCATGAATAGAATTCATTACCAACATTTAAAATATTATTTAGAAACGGCCCAAACCCCTGATAGTTTTAGCTCTATTCAAAAGACCAAGTTGGTTTCAAAAAGCAATTATTATATAATTGTTAATGATTAGCTTTATAAAAGAGATAGACGAAACAAGAAAAATCTTTTAAGAGTGATCCAACAACATGAAGTAGAACCTATTCTTTACTTAATGCACAACCACCCAATTGGAGCACATTTAGGAACAGACAAAATGTTCAATAACTGGTCCCAAATGTTTGAACATATTAAAAATTATATTCAATCTTGTGATAATTATCAAAAAAGAGAAAAATATTGCACTTCTGGACCTTTGAAACCCATACCTGTGGAAGCCCCTTTCTATCAATTATGTGGGACACTTTCAGAAACTACTAAGAAAAATAAGTTCATTATAGTAGCTACTGACTATTTAACTAAATGGCCAGAAGCGAAAGCCGTACCCACTGCAAATGCACAAGAAACAGCCAATTTTATTTATGAAGATATCATCTGTCGACATGGATGCCCTGTATATTTGCTTTCTAATAGAGGAAGACATTTTTTAAATGAACTTGTACATACCTTGGTACAACAATTCCAGATTAAACATCTCTTGTCTATGCCTTACTATCCACAAACGAATGGATTAGTTGAACGCTTTAATAGAACACTTTGTAAATCTTTAGCAAAACTTGTCACCAAAGGCCAAGAATGGGATACCTTAATTCCTTCTGTATTGTTTGCTTATTGTACTACAAAACAGGCAACTACCAAATTTATGCCTTTCTATTTAACTTATGGAAGAGAGGCCGAGTTTCCTATTTTTATCAAGAACCAATACTTGAAGAAAACATGTTAGACAGATTATTTGGAATAGTTGAAAAACTACCTAAAGCACATGCGAAAGCAAAAAGAAACATTACCAAAGCCCAACAAAAGCAAAAATTTTATTGGGATAAAAAGTATAAAAAAGTTTGGCAAATTTTTCAAGAAAATGAAATAGTTTTGTTGTATGATGCAGCAAGGGATAAACAGCATACAGGGAAACTACTGCCAAAATGGCTGGGACCCTATTTTATACACAAGAAAGTCGCCCCTGATGTGTATAAGTTACGCAAAATAGATAGACAAATTGTAGATATACTCTATAATGTATATCTACTAAAAACGTATTATTACCATCAATCGTAGCAACCACATGTGGTAATACAGCAATAACACTGCAATAAAAGGCGTCCAACCCCCTATTCCTTTTGCAGACATGTCAGATCGATTCCAGACTGTATTTGTAGATATATTGCAGACTGAACCTCAAGTTGTTCCCACTATATCACATCCTAGTAACTCTAGTATGTCATTAATAACTAGAGTGACAAAAACATATACCAAACTCCTAAGTATAGGATCTAGTAGGAGAAAACAACAATTGGTATATGCATATTATCTAGGAGAACTATTACAGGAGGAACCAAAACTTCTAAGGAGCTAAGAGCATGCAGAAGAAGGATTACTGCATATTATTATAAGGCAGCTATTAGAACTTATAATATCTTTAAAGACTTAGGAGTAGACCAGCTTCAAAGAACAAGGAAAACAACTCTCAGGATTATAAAAGAACTCCCAGAAGCAGATTATCAAGCCCTGGTGGACTAAAAAAAATTGCAGGAGCTCATAACTAAGTGGAGGAGAGTTGTTAGATCTAGAAAAATGTATGAAACGTACAACGATGATAACTCTTGACCCTGTGATCCAATTTTAATGAAACTATCACCATAGTGACCGCTCGATGGGACCTTTCGAATGGTACCAAAAACATCTCGATTGGACCATTCTAGCTCAACTTAGTCAAAACTGAATGATTGGTCTTTACAAAATATTCTACTGCGCCCAAATCTTATTGGACGCCACCTGTGAGAATATCAGATATTTCGAGTAATTCTAGACATTTGAGTTAATTACAGACATGTCTGACGTTCTGGACATTTTAGACACTTGGGACATAACAGTTTTGACAATTATGATTAACATATCTAATATAGCTAATATTTAGGATATATGTAGTATATTTATTATCTTTATTATATTCATTATATTTAGCATTAGCATATATCAAATCTATCGATTATATAGATTTCTTTATTTATTATTGTATTTATTTATATTGACAAACATGTATAAATACTCAAGGTTTTTCCTTTGCTAAAAAGTGAAGAGAAGAATCTCTAGTTTATTGAATAAAGTATAAGTGAAGTAGTGTGTCTTCACTAAAAATACATCTGATACAATTCTTAGTATCCTCATATACTATTAATTGTGGCCTCTTTCATAATTGCAAATCCCCCAAGCCTCTTTACAAAATACTGCCCAAATAACAGTATCCCTCCTGACTCTTGCATACCACAGTAATTATTGTGAATTACATAAGGTGTCTCTTTGCATTACTCTAAAGAGGTAGAAATCTAGGTTGACAGTGTGTTATAGAAGAAGTTATTTTTAGAGATATTAATTTGGGGCCAGATTTCCGGGATTGTTTGGTTATTGATAGTTGTTTGAAGAGTTTTGAACTATGATGGGATTGGGCCATGAGGGGTTTTGTTAGTTCGATAGTAGATATTATTCCATGGAAGAAGAGATTTATTGTTAGCTGTTAGAAGTTGTTCGAGGAACATAATTTGGTTGTTTTTAAGGCTTGTAAAGGTTGAGTTTTTAATTGTTTTTGGTGAAAGAGAGTTATATATAATATTGAGTTTGTTTTGTAATACAGTTTGGTTGTTGTTATTGATATTTAGATTGTTAATATTAATATTGTTTTTAAGAAAATGATATAGTTGTGATATATGGTTAAATTTGGTAATTTTTTTTTTGGTGAAGATGTAGACTATTATATGTTAGTAAGTAGCTCCAAGTGTAATATAGCCATTCTTTAATTCTTAATTTTAAAATTTGTTGTAGTAAGAGTGAAGAATTAATTGATTTTTTAATTATACTACTACTAATATATAAAAGAAGTTTGTTAAAGGTTGGGAGATTAAGGAAAAGTAGGTTTGTAAGTATGTTATTATTTGTATTAATTGCAAGTTTGAGTAATTTTTTGAGTTGTTTAGTGAGCATACCTGAAAGTTTTTTAGATTGTTGTTGGGTAAGTAGGGTAATTTGTAATAAGTATTCAAGGAATAGATAGAGTATTGTATTAAATAATCAAGAAAGTTGGATTGAAAAAAGTTTTTTAAATTGTATAAGTTTTATAAAATTTTCTGTTTTATTAAATATTTTTTCAATAGTTGGTTTGTTAGAGCCTGTTCCATTATAAAAAATACCTAAGTATCTTATGATTTCTTCAGATTTCCTTGGTGTAATAGTTGTATTGTTGAAGATTATAGAGTCTGGAAGTGTTTGGGTTGAGTTGTTGTTAGCAGTTTTAGATGTTTGGGGTTTAATATACAAAAGATCTAATTTGGTTGGGTTAACTTGAATGTTGTTTAGCTTGTAGAGTTTAAGTACATTATCTAGTAGGCTTTGTAAAGCATCTTTGCTTTCACAAAGCCAGACTGTATCATCTATATAAGTAAGAGGAGAGATTGTAGTTGGTGGTATTTGTGTTTGAAATATTTGGTCTAGTAGAGATTTAGCACTAATTTTGAGAAAGAATTTTTGGTGTTTGTTATTTATATATGAAAGTATTGGGTCATAATATATTTTCCAGAGAGTGGGAAATATGTTTCTTCTTGTTCTATTCCAGTATTGAGTATAATAGGATCTGTTAGGCCATATGTTGTAATAATTTTAGCTTTGCGATTAGTGTGTAAATTAGTGATGAAGTTTATAGCATTTTGGAAAATTTCTATTCTTCTCATGATTTACCAAGTTGAGAAATATCAATTCTGTCAAAGGCTTTTGACATGTTTTGAAATAGGATTCATGCTTCTTTGTTGTTTAGTTTATAGTATTCTATTGTATTGTGAAGGATTTGTATTGGTATATGTGTAAAGGTATTAGGGTAGCAGTGAAGTTTAGATTACTAGTGAGGTTGTTTGTGTTAATAATATTATCTAGTCTTTTTGTAAAGACTTTAGTAAGGCATTTTTTAAATAGTTCAATGAGTAAAATAGGTCGGACTTGTTCTAATGTAAAGTTCCATTTGTTCTTTTTTGGAATTAAAAAGATGTTTAAGGTTTTCTAGTTAGTTGGTATAGTTTGAAAATAGAGGCATTTAGGAAGAAAAAAATGGAGTATGTCTTGACTAAATAATAAAGTATTTTTGATATGTTCATAACTTGTACCTGATTGTCCAGAAGCTTTTTGATTAGGTAGCTGGTTGATTGTTGTATACCATTTATTTGGAGAAATTACAGCTAGGATGTTGTTGTAAAGATGTTCAAGTTCAGGTTGTGGTTGATATAGATTATAGAATTTGTAATTAGGTGTAATTTTAGGGAGAGTTTGGTCTTGAAAATAGGTTTGAAAATGTTGTTGTATAGCAAGTTTGATTTTTTCAGAATTGATAAAGAGAGAGTTGTTAAGTACTAGTCTGTTGAGGGTTATATTACCATTAAAACTTTTTAAAACTTTGTTGTAAAAGATTTTTGGATTTTGAATAAAGTTGGTATTATGCTTCTGGAGTTTTTGTTCAATTTCTGTTAGTGTGTGTTGATGTTTTTCTTGTTCTAGTAAGATTTTGATTTTTTAATCTCGAGTTTAAGAAGGTTCTTTATAGTTGGTATATGAATTGATGGTTGTATATTGGTAGTATTAAAGAGAGAATTGTTTTGATATTTGTAATAATAGTTAGTAAGTAATTGAGGGGGTTTAGAGAATTAAATTAGTTTTTTTATTATTAAAATGTATTTATATTGTAGTTGAGTGGGTGTTGGTTTGGAATAAAAGGAGTTGAGTTTGTTTTTGTTTTTAATTTTTTTGTAAGAGATATGTTTGAGTGAAGCTTTAGTAAAAATTTTGTTGATTGTTTTACAGGTTTGGTTTAGTTCTTCTTGGTTTTGAATTTGGTGTATTTGAGGTAGTATTTTTATTAAATTTTGGTCAATATGTGTTTGGTATTTTTGAATTTGTTCAGGTGAAGCTTGCGTTCAGAGAAAAACTTTTCTAATAGGTTGTTTATATAAAAAAATTGTTGTAGGTGAAATTAAGATTTCGAGTGTGATTATTTTGTGGTCTAATTCTATTATAGCATCTTCAATAATATCTGCATAATCCAATTAAATTATGTAGATATTAGTCCAAATTTGGTCAATTCTGCTATAGCTATTGTTATGAGTAAAAGTAAATTTGTTGGTATTAGGGTGAAATAAACGAAAAGTGTCATGCATATGGGTATTAGAAATTTAATAAGTTGTGATTTAGGTATTTGTATTTTTTTCTTTGGGTTATGGTCTAGTTTGGGATTTGGTATTGCATTAAAATCACCCATTAAAATTATTTTGTGAGTAGTTTTTTGAGTAAGTTTGGTTATTTGGTTGGTTATTTCTGTTCTGAGTTTCTTCTTTTCTTGGGTTGGAAAGTATATTTGGATAATACGAAGTGGGCTATTTTGGAGAAAGAGGTCTAGTCATATAATATATCCAAAATATTCTTGTATATGACTAATATATTTAGATAAGTTAGTATAAATATATAGCCTGATACCTCCTTTTCTTGATATATTAGGAGGGCTCCAGTAGTTTGTATAGTTGGTAAGGCTTTGTGTTAGAAGAAGAAATTTGCTTTCTTTCTCTGTTAGATGTGTTTCTGAAAGACCAAATATGTTGATATTATTTTCTGTTATGTAGTTATAGAGAAGAGATTGTTTGGAGTTAGTTGAGAGACCATTAGTATTAAGTGTACAAATTTTTATTGTTTGAAAAGTAGAGTATTGGATATGGGATTGGTTGTATGAAATGTTGGGAGATGATGACTTAAGTGGAACATATTTAAACCAGTGGAGTAAATCAGAGAAAGGTGGTATAAAATGATTAAGGAGTGGGTAAGCCTCATGTGGAAGATAGATATGTGCTTTGAGATAATTATTATTATGATCTTTGCTATTGAGAATTGAGATTTTAATAAGATATGATGCATAGTAAGAGAGAAAGTCATGTTTAATATATTGAAGAAAAGTAAAAATAGTTTGTGGGTGTTCTAGTGGGTAATCTATAATGAAAAAGGAACTTGTTATAACATGTAAAGGGATCTATAGGACCTAGTTCCTCAGTTAGTTATGTAATTGTTTCAAGTTGCAGATTATGAGAGCTATGTTGTGAATTATAATTTGGATCAGAGTCAGAGAGTAGTTCGTTATCATGGTCTGGGTTTGTAGGAAGCTGGTTAGTTGGTATAGATGTGGGTAAAGTTATTTGTAGGCTAATGATGTTAAGGATGATGCTATGAAAGAGATGTCTTCTATAGGGTTACTGTATGTCTAGCTTGCATGGCTTCACAAGTTTCAAAAGCTCTCTGGTTAAGCATTAGAGAACTATTATTATCTAAATCTTTTGGGTAAATAGGCTTATCCACCTGCCTACTTACATCATTTTCCTTACTAAATGCTTCGGTCGCCTCTTTAAATAAGGTGGTGGCTGCATTAATGGGGTTTGTAGAAGATATGTTTATTGAAAAGAAGAGTCTCTAAGGAATAGAGAGTTCTCAATTACAGAAGAAATATTAAAGTTAAGGTTAAATTTGGTTTTAATAATATGTTCAGCTTTAGGATAAGCAGTTTCTTTATAATATTTGGCTGTTTGGGAGTAAGATAGTTGTTTTCCAAGAAAGAGATCATAGAATGTAATAATTCTAACTAGATAGTCTGTTTGAACTAGTTTTAATAGCTTTTTCTTTGGTAAGGTGTTCAAGGCCATGGTTTTGTGCAGTGATGTTTTGATAGGCAGTTAGGTATTTGTGGAAGAAAAGGTTAAGACATCTGATTGATATGGAGGTAGAGTTGTCTTTGCAATATTTTTCTTCTGCTTGATCAGCGAGCTTGTCTAAAAGAATAGTTGTGATAGGTTTGGTGAAGGTAGCTTCGTGACTTGCTTCAATATAGAAAATTGATTTATCAATTTTCAGTTCTTTAGCAATTTTAGGTTCTTTTGGGTATTTTTGGTAAGGGATGTCGAGTGTATCTTTGAAAAGTTTGTTTATGTTATGCTTGTAGTCTGTTATATAGAATCAGTTTTTATGTTTACAGGTAAGTATATAAAAGTTAATAGATTTAAAGCATTAATCATGTCTTTCTTGAGAGGTATAGAGTTTGTGAGAGGAGATAGAAGAAGGCATAAAAGTTTTAAGTTGTGCTATAAACTGTTAGCAAATTATAAATTGTAAGTGAGATTTAGTTTTATTCTTATCTGGAGAGGACTGGTATTGGTGACTGTAGATGGGAAAGATAGTTTCAAACCACTTATTAAAGTGATCAAGAGAATTTTTAAGAGAAGTGATCGAGAATTTTTCTAGAAATAAGTTTTGGGGAAGGTTGAAAAGAAGGTTAATATTGTTTTGACTTATGTCTAATTTTGCCTAGAATTATGCTTAATAATATATTTTTATTCTGCTAGCTTTTCTTGCTAATAAAGAATTTTTAATAATAAACTTGGCCAATTACCAATAAGATACAATTTACCAATCATGAAAAAGATCATAAAGATCACGAATTACGTTTTTATTTTTTGGTCGAATTATATTAATGCTGGCAGAATGAAAATAAAACAAATTGAAGAGGCAAATGAAACCCATAATTTATTATCACAGAACTGCTAATTTTTTCTGCCATTACTTTGCTAGCCATAGTGATAGGCACTACAGGATATGTTTAAATAATTCGAGCAGCGTCATAAATCTGGCTGGGTTTTAAAATATTCTGAGCTGGTGAAATTTCTGTAAAATTCCAAAACCCAATTCTGCATCATGCGCGGAATTTTAGAAAACAGCCGATTACTAGCTAGCCATTATATTCATTACATTGCGAAATCGGGTCACATGATATTAGCATTCATTTTATTTGTTAATTTCTAAAATTGTGCAAATTTATATACCTTGTTTGTGTTTGGTTAAGAGTTTTACCAGCTTCGTGCCTAGTGCTTGAAATCATGTGATTATCCATCGGATACTAAATTCTTGGATATCAGATAAGTGAGTCTATTTGACAATTTTAAACAAAATTTAACAATTCCGACCTATTCCAACCGAATTGATTAACGTGACTAAGTCACGACTTTATTTCAAAAAACTAAAACAAAATCAAAAATTGCAAATCATTCATAAAATAACTGATGACTACAATCAACAAACAGTTATGCTATCATTTTCAGAACCTAAATCTATATCTAAACTGGCAGTTTTTAATATTTTGTCTAACCTTTTCTTTATTTTAGAATTAAATCTATTACCATCAACTTTCAGATTTTTTAGAGTTTTGTTCATTTGAAGTGCATCTGCAAATTCTTTTCCTACTTCATTTTTAAGGGATTATATGAAATATCTAATAAAGTTAAAGTACTATTTTTGCGAATCACAGATGCTAATACTTTACCATCTTAATCTCAATTTAATTCAGGTAAATATCTAAAGTAGCTAATGAATTGTTTTTGCAAAGAGCATTTGCCAGCTCTATTCCTATATCAGAGTCAAGCTGATTAGATGAAAGATCCAAATAAGTTAAAGTGTTGTTTTTGATAAGAGCATTTGCTATTACTTTCCCTCTAGAACCAAGATTAATATTTGCAAGATATAAAGAAGTTAAAGTGTTATTGTTGCAAAGAGTATCTGCTAGTGGCTCTCCAATATCAGATTCAAATTAATTATTGGAAAGGAGTAAAGTAGTTAACGTATTGTTTTTGCAGAGAGCATTTGCCAACGCGATTCTTCCCGAAGCATCAAGGTTATTGTATGAAAAATCCAAAGAAGTTAAAGTGTAATTTTTAAGAAGAGCATTTGCTAATGCTTTTCCGCTCTCAGTCCCCAGTTGGTTAAGATAAAGATCTAAAATTGCTAATTTATTGTTTTTGCAGAGTGCATTAGCTAAAGCTTTCCTATATTGGAGCCAAGCTGATTATTTGAAAGATTCAAATAAATTAAACTGCCATGATGTTTCACTTTTCAGGCTTTAGAATCCTTTAGAATCACAACCATATCTGTTATGGATTTATATATATCATGTGAATTTTATACTTTTAGATCATGCTGTAAAAAAAATGAGATCGACTAAGAGATTATCTCAAATGAATTTAAAGTTTTCTGCTGATATCAATATCAAATGAATTTGTATAATAAGTAATATGAACTAGTTTTAAGTTGTTATTGTAATATAAAAAATTACAATAGTATTTTAAACCAAGTTTGGCATCGACACTTAACGTTAATACTGTATAACCGCTAGGTGTATTTTCGAACTTCAGCCTAAATTAGACATAATTCGGGCCGAAATTTGAAATAACGCCAGTACGAATAAAAAACTATTAAAATTTTCTATTGAATTTGATTATTTGTTGTTGAGTTATTCTTGTCTAATGTTTTAAAAAATTTACTTAAAAAAATATGCGTTCTTACTGACTCATCCCCATATAGCATATTAGAGGTATACTCGAAGTTCTAAGTTTTTAGCATTTAAACCTTATAACTAGTACTATATAAAGTAAAAATATTCCTTTTTAATTCATCAATATCCAACCAACAATCATTCCAAATTTGTTCTTTGGACTTTGAACACCGTTGTTCCTTAGAATGACATTTAATCCACTTTTTTGTTGAACAAATTGAACATTTGATTTTTTCCATTTTCCATTCTTTAGTTAATTTCAACCTATTCGTAGTACTTAACTTTTCTGATAGTTTATACTTACAGTTTTGTGAATTATGATTGGCTCGATTCTTATATCGTTTATTGTCTTCCCCAACTTCGTCGCAGTATTTACACCATTTGTAATATTTATACTCGACATCTTCCTACCTCTATCCAATAGCACCACAATAACAACATGATTTTACATATAACAAATTTCACAATAATTAGATTCTTCAAACCAAATACGAGTATTTTTAGAAGAACATTTACATTTCTTATTATCCATATTGCACCGAGAACACCAATTTTCTTTAGGTATATACATTGGTCGGTCATCTATAATTAAATATCATGAATATATGTTATTATATCATAATATAAAACAATACAAGGCAAGATTTAATTAAATATACTTACATATCGTTATTTCAGTAATAATTGAAGAAAAACAAAACTCTAATACAGACACTTCAGTGGAAATAATATCATTATGTTATTTCTACTTAATCTAGATTATGTCTGACGACGGGATCATATATTTGTCGTCATTCGAATGACGACTAATTCGCGCTTGCATCGTCAGAAATATATTAGTATTTGCTCTCTCATTTGAGTGATGACTGATTCACGCTTGCGTTGTCAGAAATATTAGTGATCGATGACAAATGACGACGGTGACATATATGCATCATCATTCGAGTGATGATTGGTTTATGAGTTCGTCGTCATTTGAGTGATGATTGGTTTACGAGTTCGTCATCATTCGAGTAACAAATAGTTTATGAATTTGTTATCATGTGTCATGACGACAGAAATGCGACACTGTCGTCAATTAATGCTATCTAATTACTATCAGCATGCTATATATACGCTATCTGGTTATGCTATCGAGTATGCTATCTGGTTATGTTATATATACGATTTCTGGTTATGCTATACCAAAATGTATTGATATTTTTGTCCTTAGTTGACCCTAGTTGAAATTTTACTAGGACCACTACTAGGACCGGCTTTTTGACTTTCTGGAACTATTTGATTTTTTTCTTCTATCCTTGTCCCTAGTAACCCTAGTGTCCTTAAGAAAAATAAGATTCTAGAAAAAAAATATCATTACTTCATGGTACTACTATATATAATAGATAATACGTATATATGTATATATAGATAACACATGTGTATAATAGATAAAGAAAAATAAAAAGTAAAAAACTTGAGATTTTGCTAGGTCCACTAGGGTCACTAGGGACAGCTATTCGAAAAATGGTTCTAGAATCTAAAAAATACCAAATTATGCCAAATTGCCGGCCTCACTTCTGACCCCAGCTAATTTTTTTTCTTAAGACCAGTTTTTTCTAGTGACAACTTTTACCTGTATCAGTTTTATCAGGAATTCATATCAAAAATTCTATTGTTTGCCTATTCTGTACCATTTTAGATAGCTTATTCCGATAATAAAAGGCTTTAGCGTGGCATTTATCCACATGTAAATTACATAAGCTATACTTAGAAGCGGTCAGTTTGCCACACTCTAAACAGGGGATGCATTGACGCCTTTTCCAACGAATAGCACATCCTTTTTGCTGATAGCAAGGCTGATCACAGATCTTCACCTCATTAGTAAGATACTGACAAATATAAGTTCCTGTTATCAATTATTATTTGTCGAAACTTACTTGATTCTGTATAATATTATCTCAGGTAAAAATATTCAATAATTATTTTCGATTTAAACTTTTTTATTAGGGTAATATATTATAAAAATAACCAACCTTACCTACCATGGATACCCAAAATTTCCAAAAAAATATTGATCACATGCTAGCAATAGCAGACGCACCACCTTATCGACCAGAAAGCCCAGAAACTTGGAACATTTCGAGCCAGAGATAGAGGAAGAATACGAGCCGGGATATGAGAATGAAGGGAATAGGGCCATCTACCACCGGGGGGCCAAAGCTGAGAGCGTTGCTGAATATCTATTTAAAATCCATGATGATAGTAAAGAGCCAAGACAATTTCTTGGTACAGATTCTGAGGATGGATAGAAAAATTCTTTGCAGATCGACAGGATCATTCACTACATGAAATTATCAATGGCAATGACCCACTTCGTCCCTTTATCGATTTTGATTTATCTATAGAAAAGTTTGATAAAATTAAACCCAAGATTACAGCTAAAGAAGTACGGAATTTACTTTGTCATGCCTTTAAAGAAGTGTGTCTAGAAATATATCCAGATTGGGATCTCAAAACACTAACTATTGCCAGTAGTAGCAACCCGAAAAAAATATCTCTCCATATCACAACTTTTGGTAAAAGACTTAAAAATATAACAGCTGTACATTATTTACTGAGCTTGTTCGCAATAGACTCCCAGTCAGCTTACAAAGCAAAGATATTGTTGATAATATTGCAAATAAGAGTTCATTTTCCTTGCGAATACTTGGAAGCCCAAAAGTGATAGAAATAAAATGTGAGAAAACTGGTAAAAAAACTTATAAGCATGAATGAGTAAAGAGAGCATTATATACTGAAAATAAAAGTGTCTTTGATTTTATACTTCATCCACCTAATGATGAGGCGCCAGTTATAGATAGTCCTATTTTAAATAGTTTAAAGTCGGGTGTAAACAATTCTCCTATATCCATTTCAGGATTGAATATTAATACAGAAAATTCTTCCATATCCATCTCAAAATTAATTAGAATATATAATAATAGTATAGAAAGTAGTGAGACTGAGCTCTAATTGGTAAAGGAGTTACTGGAACATGCTAATATTTCAGGATATGAGGTATCATACTCTGCAGAAAATTATCCTAACACCTTTTATCTTAAACGCATAACACCTTTGAATTGTCCATTATATAAACAGGAAGATAAAGAACAAAATGATCACATATATGAGAATGACAATGCATATATTATTCGAAATAAGAAATCATATAGCTTCTATTGTTATTATGCAAATGATAAGTGAGATCCTGGAACAAGAAAACCTTCGATAAAACTTACTATTAATGAATCAGCCAAGGATTGAGAAAACAAATTTCCAATCCCCTCCAAACTAGAAAAATTCAGGATTTCTAATCCGAATGATCATTTTGTATGAGGAAACTTGCTAGATATGTGTATATCCAAACAAAGATATACACGCAAAGAAGTATATGAAGCAATTCAAGTGACAGTTGCATGTGTTCAAACAACTTCAAGACTGTGCCTATTTAAAATAGAAGATTCAAATAATGGTCTTTATTTTGATATGGCATCCAAACTAGATTTTGCAAATTACGAAATTAGTATAACTGAACATGGGGGGAATTAGTAGACTTAAAAACACTAATAAATCGGGCAGTTACAAAAGGTCTGATTCTTTATAGTAATATTGATTTTCTACTGTATTCTCCAAACACCTCTCCATTAAATACCAAATTCTTTAACCTGTTTCTAGGATTCAAAGTTCGACCATCAACTGAAATTAATTCTGCTCTTATTGATCTAATTATTTGGCATATAGAAAATGTTTGGTGTAATAGAGATAAAAATCTCTCTAAGTATGTTATTAACTGGTTGGCTTATCTTGTACAATATCCAGAAAAAAACCTAGAACTGTTTTAGTACTACGATCCCCAACCCATTCAGGAAAAAATATCTTAACTGATTTTATTGGTAAGGAAGTCTTAGAACAAGAATTATTCTTTGCATTATCAGATTTCAAAAAAATATTAGGACGATTCAATAGTTGCATCCAAGCTAGAAAGCTTATTCTTTTAAATGAAACAGGGATGGTATCGGAAGAATGGCAAAAGGCTAATAACCATTTAAAATCCCTTATTACTGAGCTATATATAACTATAGAGCGTAAGGGGATTGAACCAAAAACAATCAAGGATTTTGCTGGATATATGGTTCTTAGTAACCATGATGCCCCACTTCATGTTGAAATGGGTGACGGGTGTATAGTATGTTTAGATGTGTCTTCGCGATGCAAGGGTAATATGGGATATTTTAAGCAACTTGAAAAAATTTGAAACATCCTAATACACCTAGTAATTTCATGAGCTATTTATTTAAACGAGATCTTTCAAATTGGATACTACAAGATATCCCTAATACTAAAATGAAAGTGAAACAATGCGAGGTCACTTTCCCAACCCTATTCAATTCATAATTGATTATATTTCACTATGGTCTGAGAATCAGATTGATAAACCAAGCTGTGCTACTTTATATCAAGATTATCTATCTCACGGTGTGGAAGTAATGGAGAAAAACTATCTACTAGTAATGTTCTTGGGAAAAAAAATCTCGCAAATAGATATTGATCGTACACGTTCACGCGATGGTGGAGTAAAAGTATATCAGTACATTTTCAATCGATCTAAAATCATAAGCAAACTACATGAAAAGCGTATCGATATAGAAGAATTTTCTGATGTACCTCAAACCAAAACATCCACCAACACATCCATAGATATTTCTATATTCGATGTTTCAGAAATCGTACCCCCCAACCAGAAAAATAGAAGCTACCTCATCAAATACTGATCATATCGAAAAAGGTAAAAATACATCAACCCCACCAGTTACTAAAATGACCCAAGATCTCTTTGATTCAATAATAGATCAACCAGAATATTCAGTTGCTTCGTCATCTAACTCTACTAATATATCTTCGCCCAAGATCATACATGTAGAACCTATTGACCATAAATCTAAATCTGCTAAAATCTCTCCCAACTTACCTATAAACAATGAACCAAAAACCAGTAACGAAGTAGAGACAGAGTCTCGAATCTCTGATTCATCTTTCCAGCAGATATCATACCCACTTGGATATCAAACCAGGGAGCAACAAGAAATACGATTAAGGCAAAAAGCTATTGAGCTTGGCGAAGATCCAGATAAGTTCATTACTATTACTAAAAAAGATAAGCTCGATTCCATAGCATTCTGTGATAGAATGCAGACTGATGCGAGATTGTGTGGTTATGCAAAGGAGGCTGAAGAAGACCCAAAGAATATATGGACATGACAGTGCGAGAAAGATTAATAAGTGAAGAAATAATTCGCTGTTCTCTCGAGTAAGATGAAATCACCTTATCATGGCTCGATACCAATAAGGAACAGAAAAAAATGATTAACATACTCCAGGAAAATGGTATGTTATGGTAATTGCTTAGTTAATAAGGAGCGAATAAGGTAAATTTCGCAGGTAGGAGCTTTGATATAGGAAAATTTTTGCTCCTACATATGGGCAATATAAAATTTTCAAATTAAAATATAATGAAAACTCTGTTCTTTATACTAATATACTGGTTTTTGTGATGCCTAAAAATGATATTTGGTTAATTTTTCATTTTCAAATTAATTTTAAATATGAAAGTGATAATAGAATAGTATAACCACTTTGTGAATTGAAAATGCCTTGTAATTGGTTATTAGTTGGAAATATCTATTTATATAAAAACTCAGCAAGAGGGGGATATTGTGCCCCCTATGCATACAAAATTCAAAAGGGTATAATAATTTCCCAACTATGTAAAGGATGTAGGTGAGGGACTAAATCGAGTGTTCAGCTTTGTGTACCATGTGGACAAGGTAGGGAAAGAGCATATAGATATTATAAACAAAAAAAATAAAAAAGAAACTCTACGCACTTAATTTCTATATTAGTGAAGCAAATTACTAGATAAGTATTATCATTAATTTTTTCGTATATATTCCAGGTCTTTTAGAAATAACCAATTAAACTTATCATTTTCATAAGTAACAATTAACTATTATCATTTTCATAACTAGTAACTCCCAATGGAAACACCCCAGAAAGTAGTTAACTTATTAACCAAGAGAGAGATTGACCACAACAGGTCAACATTCCGCAGACTAATGCGCAATAGCTTCAGGTATGTAAAAGATTTAGCCAAATTTCTACAATTACCGGATAAAATAGATTATTATTATATAGAGCAGATGGACTTTTTATGTGCCTATCCCATCCAGCTATGATACCACCGATTGATATAATAGAAAATAGACCTGATATATACAAGAAATGGTCCATAAGTATAGAAAAATACCGAAATCTATTCCAAGCATTATAAAAAATAAAAATAAATTGTAAATCTTAATTTAGCCTGAATCGCAACTCCAAGGCTATAAATTTTTTCCGTTATATCCTATGTATTGGTAAATTTTAAATTGACTATGCAAGTACATAACCTCTTTTTCTGAGTATAAGAGGAAAAAGCATAATTAATTTTGATTTGAAAAATTAATTTTATAGTGTATATAACCTAAAGAATTGCTTATAAACTACTTGACCTACTATAAAATCTAACAATGTCAGCTATTGCAACAAAAATTGTTAAAAAATATAAACTCACCTCAAAGATGGATATATTAGAACTTGGTTAATATACCTCAGAGTTTCTCGAGAATCTTACTGATGATAAAAAGCGGAATCAGATACGCAGACGCCTTCAAGATGGCTTTAAATTTAGTAGTGAGCAGGTGAGTATATTGATACCCAACCAGAGAAGTAGTAAAACTAAAGTTATAAATCTTGCAACTTCCGATAGTTACCAAATTCCCTATCCAACTCCACAAAATTCAGAAGAAACTATCAGAGAAATGGTACATCGAATTATGCGAGATAATCTTAGTGCTAGTGTTGTAAAAGCTGAAGCTCATACTTTAGCCAATTCAGCACCAAATGCCAATGCTGGCTCATCACGTCTTTTCTGACTCTGAAGAGAACTAAAAAATCTTGGCACTTCATTCCAAATAATTGAAGCTACGAAATTTTCTGATAATACAAAAGATGCCAATGAAATTCAGAGAGATCGACGTAAATTTGTCGAGGCATTTGAGAAAATTGATTATCCAGACCACTTTACATTAGAATCAGTTAAGGAAAGATTAGATAAGTATGACATTTCTACCCTGCCCAATTTACAAGCTTTCGCAGATGTTATGATAATGCTTTGTATACACCCCGCTGAACTTACAACTTTACGCATTACAGACATTGGAGTCACAGGCTTTGCGAAGAATAGAGGACAGCTAGACATCTCTAGAAAATTTAGATCTATGGAGAAGAATCAAGAATGAGCCAAAGAATTACTAACCTGGATACAAAATGCTATATCTTCTGGTCGAATAGGTGATCCAGGTAAGCCAGAGGTTAAATGGTTCAATAGATTCTTAAAAGACTATGATTTAATTTCTCGCCATTTATGTAAAATAGGGGCTGTATATGCTGTAGTAGTACATGGGGCAAAGAATTTAGCTCATGCTATGACAATCGCCGAAGAAGCCTTATGTCACAATCCTGACAATAACACCTCACCAACACAAAATTATGTTATTGTTAATTATCGGAGAAAGAATCAACTACCTGAAGAAGCGAGACCATTCCAACTCTATGATAATGTTAACTAATCATGCTTCTTTGCTTCGAAAACTTGTATATATTTCATTTTCGTCGATGCTAGAATATCTGAAAATGCACATCGTGGATTACAAATAATTTTATTTAGTAGTAGAGAATGGGTAATTATTTACCGAGTTATTTTTTCAGTTATAATATATATTATTAAATAATATCGCAGAAAGTGCGTTATTCCAGCTATAGAATAGAGCGGGTAATCGGGTATTTGACAGCCTCCAGCTAATTTTAAACAAAGAATTTTTATTTGCTGTGATGTATATATATCTGTGATAATTTTCCTTGTTTTACTTTTGATTCTAAACATGGGCACTAATTGTCACTAGCTGATTTTTTGACAAAAATCTCATGCAATTGTTGAAAAGAGACATTCAGAAATAATGGTAGTCTCTCACCAGTAAACCAAAATTTCTTTACCCCACTATTGATGAATTTCTGTATTAATACACTTGGAACATCTTCTAAGGGACCATGAAATTCTTCAAACTTTTGGAGGTACACTCTCGCATTTTTATCGGCTTCTTCTGCCATTTCTTAATTAGTGTAACTGACAATACCAAGTTCTTCCTGAATTGTCGCTATATCGTCTTCTAAGCATAAAAGCAAATCAAATAATCTAATTGGTTTATCTAAAAGGCTTTATTCCTTCTAAGTTATGCTTCTAAAATGGGATTGATATCTATACCAAGTTTCATCTGTATAGGTATTAAATCCCTTACCAATTCTAATAGCAATTTATATAAATCAGCAAGTTCTTTCGCTTTCTTACTTTCTGATACTGCCGTTTGATTTATATTATTGTTAATACCAAGTTTTTTCTGAATAGCTGTTATATCTTTTTTCTTATATAAAAGCACCTCGTATAATTGAGAAAATTTTTCACTTGGATCAGTATTATTATTAGTATTACTCGTCATGATTGTTATAATATGGTAATATAATTAATACAAAAATTAAGTGAATAGAGCAAATTCAATCTGAAAATAATTATAACCACATCGTAACTTTGAAATCACATGATGTTATAGGGCAAAGCCCATTGCAAAGCAATAATGAGCCTCATTTGAGCGATGTCATGTGTTTTAAATCCACAAATCGGAGATCAGCATAGAAGTATTTTAGAGAAATGGTACTAACGGCACTTACCTATAAATTAAAAATCGTCCATAATTGCCATTGAAGATCTAGCGATGATCCTTTGGATCGAGTCTTTGACTCTCCTGGCTCATACTTATTAAATAAAGAGTCTTAGTTAATAAAATCAAAATATAAACATGCCCAATATTCAAGATATTTGTAAAGAATGGACAAAAAATAATTATATCCGATATATGTTAACCAAATATGGTTTAAACTATATTAATAATTTTAAAACACCAGAAGCTTGATTACGATTTGCGAAGTATCATCTGCCCAAATATATACATAGACGTTTATTAATACTAGGATATGATATTAATAGAAAGAATCATTGGAAAAACTTTGTATTCCACATAAAAAACAATCTAACTAGAAATGAATCCATAGCTAATAACTCTGAATTTAGAGAATTTTTAATTCAAGTAGCATATTTTAAAGCTTTGTATATAAAAAATTAATCATCCAGCGAGCATATTGTTTATGGAAAAAATGAATAAATTCAGCTATAATAATCCAGCGAGCAGTGAAGAAATGGCTTTATCGACCAGATGGCATATTAATGAAACGTGCCCAAGATCAGTATTATCAAAATACTAATAAACTTGAGAATTGCCAGTAGATTGAGTGATTTTGGGTTTTCTGTTCAAATCGAATTATCATTCCTTTATTTCATCTGGTTAACATATTACGGGTTTGTATAATAAAAAATTTTAGCAACATATATATTATTTTTTCTGTTAATGTTAATATATATTATATACAGTCGCACCCCCCTAAGTGCACACCCCCTAAGTGCACGGTATATGAAAAACCTCTTTAAGTGCACGGCCCCTCTTGGTCCCAAACAATATAACAATTATAAATTTTAACCCCTCTAAGTGCAAACCCCCTCTAAGTGCACATTTTGGCTTTTTTTCACTATGGTCCCGAGGGCATGCACTTAGGGGGGTGCGACTGTATCTGTAATAATAACGGTGAAAGATCAGAATAACATACTTGCGAATAAAAAAAGACATTATATCAAAAAGTGGCACATCTTTAGAGGCTGGAAGCATGGGTGTAACGTCTGTGACGAATGCAATCATCATTCACACCTATATTGCAAAACATGCAAAAAAGTAGCGAATGGAATATATAAGCGATATGAATGCAATAATTCTCGAATAAATTGCCATTAATGTGTTAGAATAAATTTTGCATACATATAAATTTATCTGTCTATATTAGCTTACAAGGCTCTGGTGGCCGATTTCGCATACATAATCACGTTTACTTTTGCATGTGTATTTCGTGAATTTATTTATTGTATTGATATCAATGTACATTACTCGCATATGATCGAGAGCAAATTTTTCTCTCCAAATTGAAACGCACATGTGATTTTTTTACTTGCCATTTTTTTCGTATAATTAATTTGAATATATCCATATTTTATATAAAAAAATGGAAAAACACCCAATTCACAATTGATTAATTGCGGGAATTGAATTCTAGGCTCGTATCCCAAATCGATAAACTTAGATATAAGTTTGCTGAGGTTGAGGCTGAGAATATCAAACTTAAAGCTGAGAACAAGAAAGTTAAGGCCAAAAATACTGATATTAAAGCTGATAATGTAAAGTTAAAGCAAGCTTTAGAAGAACATGAAACCAGAATTATGAACCTAGAACAGAAAGATAAAGTAAAAGCTATCACTAATGTTCGCAATCTTCTAATGATACTTCTATATCTGATATATCTGACAATGCTTCAGCACGAATGTACAGGCTCACACCAAATTCTGATATATACCAAGAGACGAAGATCCGATGCACCACATCACCAATCTACATAAAAACTAAATCTTCTGAAAATAAGAATGTGATATAAAAACCGTTTCCCAGGGAAACGATCATGATAACTCATCATGTGATATAAAAACCATTTCCTAGAGAAATGATTGTAATAATATTGAAAGTAGCATAGATATTGCTTCCCAAATAAGCATTCAGCAAAAAACTATTCCGAATACTTCTTTACCAGCAGAAGATCTTGATGATTCTGATGAAATTGAGCTCACTAAAAATCAAAATATAGAACTAGATTTAATCCAAGATTTACAGAATTGTATACTTATTGCTTCACCTGATCCCATAGAAATATCTTCCCAAGATATTGTGAATAATGAAAAGCCATCCTCTAAAATTACAACACAGAGCTTAATCTATCTATTTAAAAAAGCAATACGATCTGGGCTTCAAGAAATTTTATACTGGATTTGCTACTCAGATAATTTTGAGAATAAAGTTATTGAAATTTAACGTAAGGCAGGAGTTAATGATAAAACTGCAAGAACTCAGATATACAAAGAAATGTTAGAACATTTACCAGGCATTATATTGGTTGCCTTGCGAATTAAAACTCTTAGGGCCAGAAAAATTTGTAAGCTATTTGGAGAAAATGGAGTTGGAATTGACAAGGTTAAGTATGTCACCTGCAGTACAAATGATATTTCAAAATTAACCTATGCACAAATTCAAAATATTATAAATCAAGTAACCTCAAAACCTGTTTCCTTGGGAAATAATCAAAATTATGTGACTGAAACGGAGGTAAGTATTACATCTAATTCGGTAGATATGATAAATGAGAATGTCAAATCTTTACCAGAGACCGAGATAAGCACATCATCTAAGCCAACTTATGATCGATCCTATTTTCACAACAAAACATTAGATCAATATCCTAATTTATATCGAGAAGGTAGTGATGGAAATGACGATAATTATGGAATTACTGATGAATCTTTATGCCTGCTATGCAAGTTAGATCATGATGATGATAATGGTATAGGAGGCAGATATGAAGTTGGGGAATCAGAGAAGAGTCAAAGACTCGAAGCTCAGCTTCCTTGATGCTCTGCATCATTCTACTATATTAAATGTGAACAGCGTGAAATTGAAATTGAGGTAACAGCATGAACTTTAAACTTATACTAGCACAATTCGCTTAAGTCTTCTGAGGCATATTTATTTTTTTGTTGGTTATTGTATTGTGAAACAATGAGCTTCGCTCTAATTTAGAAAGATGTGCAGTTATATACATAAAACGGGAACATGAATACACAGACAAAAGCTAATAAAACATTGACTCCTGAATATTTGGAATGGGAAGCTAAATTAACAGAATTGCCAGGCATTTTGACGGATAAAACTCGTTCTAGGTTATATATGTTGTGCCTCAGATCGCTTCTTGCGTCAGATCTAATCCGACGCGCGTCAGATGCCGATTTTCAGGTGACGCAAGTTACCTGTCGACTTTGCTATTCGCACCATGGTACATGTAGATCACCTTGATTTTGTCACTTAAATATTTTAACTTTTAAAAACTTTTATTAATATTATCTCTATGAGTTCTTGATCAAATTTAATAAATTTTTTTTTATTTGAATTCTATGGATTCATTGAATTAAAATAAAAAAATTTTCATCAAATTTGGTCAAGAACTCGTGGAGATATCTTTGATGAAGTTTCCTGTAAACAATTTCAACGCAGCTTTTTTGTAATATGGTTTTTTGCTTTTTCACTGTTCGGCGATGATTTACAAGAAATTTTACTATGCTAACTAAAAAAAATTTATAACAAGACTTGTAGCGCATATCATGGACTAATAGAATCTCAAATTTCATGAAAAAATATTAAAAACTCGTGAAGATATTAACGTTTTTGTAAATTTTGACACATACGTTTTCGCAAGTTTTCCTCTAAACTTCAAATGATTCTGGAAGCACTTTCTCAAAATGAAACC
>QKWP01000552.1:7543-17810 GCA_003550325.1 Gigaspora rosea
GAGTATATTAGTTAGCACTTTAAGTATAGTCAAACCTCCCTAAATGCAATGCGACGGGACCATATATAAAAATTTAGTCAAACGTGCACTTAGAGAGGTATTGCATTTGGGGAGGTAAAAATCTATAAATGTAATATTAGTTGGGCCCAAGAGAAGACGTGCATTTAGGGAGGTGTTTTATAGAATGTGCACTTGGGGTAGCATTTAGGGGGTCTGACTGTATATAATATCGATATACTGTACAAACCCGTATTGATTATATTATTTTACAGGATGAATAGCCAATCAAATTGCAGCATTTTTATCACGTGTGTGTATTATTCTAATACCCCCCCTCATCTTATTGGCTATAAATGTTATGTTAAACATAAAATTAAATTGGTATGGCCTAAGTGGTGTGTACAATACTAGCCTCTGATGAGTATAGCCCTGTATCATTCGCCCGTTTATAACTTATATGATCATTATACAAACCGTGGTCAAATGTTAAGACTAATATATCGATGAGCAAGTTATGATCAGGAATGTCATTACAATTTAACAATTATTTCATCACGATATTATTCTTGCTCAGATTTCATATTAACACTTTCTTTATTAGACATTATGAAGGCTTCCTTTATTTGCATATCGAATACCATCAAATATTCATTATTAGTTGTGGTTTGATTTAGCCCATATACCTCAAGATTACCACCCAATAATCTAGATCGCTTCTTTTTCTATAGCAGTAGTAGTTCTAGTAGGATTAGTGACAGTCATATCTTGTGCGTGAGATTTCGACTTTCATGCGATAGAATTCATTTAAAATATATTTTAAAAACCAATTAATGATTTATCTTGCATGAAACGTGGTATCATCTGCCAGATCGTTCGAATTTGGAGATTTGGATGTAGGCGTTGCATATGGCTTGTATGATTCAGCGGATGAACACTTGAGTTGGTATATACTGTTGAATCTCTTAAAACTGAACCTGTTCAAAATCAAATCTGATGAAAATTAATCAACTAAGTCTGTTTCCGCTATAATGTTAATAATTATCTATATTAGATCGTAAATAAATCATCTTAACTTACCTCTTAAAAAATTTTTTTGTGAACCAGGTAATGTCTTAAGTGTAACTATAAATGATGGAGTACATGATTGCACGGAGTGGTGACTTTTGCCTGAAACTATTCTTTTACCATCTAACTACATTGCGGAAAACACTGAGCCAAATCCTCCTTTCCCAATTTTTTGGACGTTTTCTAGTCTATTAAAAGGAATCCATTCAACTACATTTTCATGGTTCATAGTGTTGAGTTGAATGAAACCTTTTAATGCAATCATCAACATCCTTATTCCCACTTACCCATCCTTGCGTTGTTTTCTGAAGGTTACAACAACATAAAGTAGCGGGTTCGAGCCCACGCTATGGTGTGGCACATTCAACTCGTTATGAATAACAACAAGCAGGGCACTAGGTACAATGAATGAGAGAGGGCGGGAAGGCTGGGAACCAACTTAAGGGCAGCAACGAAGAGAACTGACAAGACAAGCGAAGTAAGAAAAATCTCTGTCGTATGCAATTTCGTACCAGGTACTACAAATAAATTTTTTTTTAGGAAACATTTGTTTTTTTTTTAGAAAAGTTTTGTTTTTTTTTAACGGACATCGGACAATGTCTGTGTCCGAATATGTCTGTGTCCGACAAATATTGCGTGGACAATGTCCGGTGACAATCTATTTACTCAGACATAATTCGGACACAGACACGGACAATGTCCGAAATTGTCCGAGTCTGCTCAAAATCGCTCGGACTATGTCCGGTGACAACACTGCCTGCAGTGATATTAAATTTTATCATAAAAGTAAACAATGGATCATCAATCAATATTGTTGTTTTTACAACTTTCAACAACTTTGCAACTTCGCAACATACCGCCAACCTTCACAATACCACTTAAGCTTTTTTTTATTTATTTTATTACAAAAATTTGCACTTTTTNTTTTTATTTATTTTATTACAAAAATTTGCACTTTTTTAACATTTAGTTACTTTGTTTTAATTATTTTTTAAATTTTATAAATACAACCAACTTTAATTAGTTTTTTTGTTCGACTAATTTTTCTTTAAATTATAACTTATTAGGTAAATAATTCTATATACCGTAATATACTGTATAACTTTTAATTATAGATTTCTTAATTAATATATATGTAGTTGCTAATACTGTAAATAGCAAACTGGCAATTTGCTAGCATATATTAATTGAATTTAAAATCCATATATGATTGTAGATAGTGTAAATTTAAGTAGTAAAACCTCTGGCAAGCTCTAGCCATACGAATATGATGGATAACAACTATCTTGCTAAGTCTGCTGGCTTATATTTTTTATATAAGTCTTTATCTTCCGGCTCACTATAAGATCATTGATTTTAAATTCTTTATTTTTATTTTATTTTTTATATTTTATTTTTAATTATTTTTTAGCAATAATTATTAATAAACTTTTAAACATATACACATTTTAAAAGGATGTTCAGGCAAAAACTCGCTGGTTCCAAGAACAAGACCACCAAAACTGTTAAAGGAAAAGCTACACGTAGGCAAGATCCAATCACAAAAATGGAGCAAGACATTGTGGAAGCCAGAAGTTCAACTGTGGAAGCCGTAGGTTTAACTGAACCTGCATGAACTTCGAAGGTTGTTAATTTAATTTAAAATTATATTTTTTAATTATTTTTTTATTTTTTAAATATTTTCATTGATTATAATTTAATTTTAAATAAAGTATCGCATACAATGATCTCTAAGCTTTTAGAGAACCAGGTGAACTTCTTCATCATATGAAGCGAATTAGTTCAAAAGTTGATCGGCTTGAAGAGCAAATGAAAAGACTTGAAGAAAATTTGGTTGAGAACTACGACACAACGAATGAAAAGGCTTTTCTTGAGGTAATTTTTTTAATTTTTTAATATTTATTTTAATATTTTATATTTTATTTTAATTTTTTATATTTTATTCTAATAATTTTTTTATAATTAGCAAAGCGTTAAAGGAATTGCCAATGAGTTGTTAGACAACTCAATTTATCCTACAGATGCAAAACTCAAGAAAGGAGCAGAGGACTATTTTAGGGAACATAATCGTAAATTCATGTGAAGATTGTCAGATAGAAATTGGAAAGCCTATTATGCGAAGAAACTGTAAAAATTTATTTTTTTTTTAAAAAATATTCGAATTTATTCGAAATATTTAAACATTTTTCGAATAAATTCAAAAAATGTTTAAATATTTTCGAATAAATTCGAAAAATATTTGCAATTTTCACATATATTCAAAAATATTAAATATGTTATTATTTTCTAATTTTAAAAATTTTTAGCTTTTGGAAAAAGTTAGGTTGTTGTGAAGCACTTTAAGTTAAAACTAAAAACTCTATGTTTTCTATTTTTGCAATCTTTTAGACCCTATTAACACCAAGCCGAAACCTGAAGAAGTTTTAAATTGGAGGAGATCAGAAAAGACAAAGAATTGTTTTAAGCTTCTTTTTGCAAGAGTTGCAAATAGTTCTGATGAAAATGATACTTACGTTGTTTGAATTTTAAATAGGATTTGGCCCTCTGGAGAAACAAGCAACTACAAGATGGCATACGCAATGGCGGTATGCCAATCTATTCTTAGCCTAAACTACGAAAAGTTACCAATTTCTGAAGATATCGTTAAAGAAGATCTTGAAAGATATCAAGTTATTATTATTATTATTATTATTATTATTATTAGTATTATTATTATTTACTAAAAATTTGTTCAATTTTTCGAAATAAAGCGAATGTTAGAACGACGTGAATCGTTTTCGCCATTAATTTCAGAGTATATAGAAGAAAGAAATGAACCAGAAGAATTAGAAGAAAGAAACGAACCAGAAGAATTAGAAGAATTTGGAAAACAATTAGAAGAATTCGAACGAGTATATTTATACATAGATTAAATAGAAATATTATCACATTTTTTTTATAATTATTTTAAACATTTAAAAAATTTATAGAATACGTCTAATTATCTCTAAGGCCCTTTGCAATCCTCCAAAATAGTAAGTTTATATTTTAAAATACAAAATTTTTTTTAAATTTTTAAATTGAATTTTTATTTGAAAAAATATTTTTTAGGCAAGAAAAAGGCTAAGAAAAGGTAGGTATATTTAAAATTTTTTAAAAATTTGCGATTTTTTGCATTGTGTTCAAATTTAAAAATTTTTGAATATATTTAAAAAGATGAAGAATCTACAACTTCGACAAAAAATATAGATTATATATCCGATGAAGAACAAGAAGAACCTGAATATGACTCGTAATTTTTTTTTGATTTGTTTTTTTTTATATACAAATAACATACTTTTTTTTTGTCTTTTTTTTTTATTTTTTAATAAAAATACTATTATTATTTTGCTTTATATTTGTAATTTTTAAATTTTTTAAAAAAATAAAGTTATTAATAAATTATATATGCATTTATTATAATAAAATATGTAATATTGATTAAAAATATATATTTAATTTAAAAATGTAATACAGTATATATAATAATAAATAAAAAAATAAAAAATTTTATATCAATTGTGAAAATTTTAAAAAAAATTCGAAATTTTACGAAATATTGCAAAATATTGCAGATTTAAATGATAATATGCGAAATATTACCTCCTGTGACCCCTGAAGGGACAATTAGGTAGAGGTTTGCATTTTTTTATTTGGCCTATTTTGCAATATTTTGCAATATATTTCGAAATATTTCAAAAGAAATGCATACCAAAATCTTTCATTTTGGTAGTAAAATTATTTAAAATGAACCAGTAAATCAAAAATTATATAGCTTTAAAGTTTTTAAAAAATAAGCTTTTTTTATAAATTCCAAAAACCAGTGCATATAAAAAAAATAAACAAAGATCTAATCTGATCTTGTAATACAATCATTAAAAATTATTGAACCATTTTGAAAATATTAGTCAAACACGTCCTTGATATAATCCAGGTTACAGATCTACTTGATTTTCCAGTTCTAAAATATTTTGAAAATATTTTAAATATTAAAAAAAAAGAGAAAAAAGAAAAAAAAGAGAGAGAAAGGGAAAAAGGAGTAAAAGAGAAAGAGAGGTAAAAAGGAGAGGAGGTAAAAATCACGCAAAACAGTTTTTTTTTTTAAGTTTTTTTGTACATTTTATGAAATATATATTTATGATCTATAGTAGTTTACAAATCAAATGGGCTTAAAAAATTTTGAACTCTGTTTTTTTTTTTTACTCAGTGATTTGGGTTGAAATTTTTGTGACAGGTCAAAACACTATGTAATCGTTAAAGATCTATTAATCGTTATATATCATTTCAAATAATTATGATTATAATTGATTTATAGATATATAACGATTTAATATAAAAAATGATATATATTGATTATAGATATATATCAATTTTTAACCAGTTAATCAATATATATCATTATTTTTTTAATTGATATAAACCGATTAACTATTATATATCGATTAATATCTATATATAAAATTTGCTGATGATTATTGCAGATTGGGCTGAGGCTATAATATTTTGTTTGACTTACAAGTCAACAAATTCTACATGTCCTTATTATTTTTGTTTAATTGAAAAAAGAATCTTGTTAATTTGAAGATTTCTAAAAGTAAATTAGAATTTAAAATATGCAAATTTATTTAAAAAATAACAAAGAAAAATTAGTATGTATTGAATCAATACAAAATTATTTTTGGAAATTCAAATAAGTAAAATTTTATATAATTTTTTAAAAAGTTTTACAAATTTTTGCAAATTTTTGTAATTATTTATTTTTATGTTTATTTGCAAATTTTTGCAAATTTTTGTAATTTTATATGTTTTATAAAAATTCTAATTTTTGCAAACTTATACAATTATATATAATTTTCAAATTTTTGCATGTTTTTGAAATATTATGTATTTTTATATAAAATTGTATATTTCGCAAATTTTTGCTAATGTTTGTAAAATTCTAAATTTTTACAAATGTTTGCAAATTTTCGTAATTTTATATATTTATTTTTTTTGTAAAATTTTGTAATTTTATACGTTTATATATAATAATTTTAATTTTTGCAGATATTTGTATTTTTATACATTTATATATTTTCTAATTATTATTAATAGTAGAGTATAATATAGATCATTGTTAATATTAATCACATTGCAAATTATGCAAATCATATGATGATCATATGATTTACATAGATTCTAACCAATCAGAGTTAATTATTTACATAGATCTTCTTGTAAAAATTAACAACTTCTCGCAAAATTTTATAGTATTAAAAATTGAAAAATATATTAAAAATTTCTTGTTTATATTTACAAAAAATTAAAAATCAATTTTCAACTAATTTAATTAAATTTTTAAAAATATTTTTATTTATATAAATTGCTGATTTTTGTATATACAACAAATAATTTGCCATTTAGAGTTCCGCAATTTGATTTGATTCAATTTGATTAGATCAAATATTCGATCTCAAATCAAATTCAAATACAGAAATTTCAAATCAAATCAAATTCAAATTGACAAAATATTCAATTTGATTCAAATAAATTTGATTTGATTTGATTTAATTTGATCAAATCAAATTCAAATCAAGAGCTTATTTGATTCGATCAAATTCAAATATGCCTAATATTCGATTCGATTCGACTTTGAGGAATCCTATTGCCATTTATAATTATATTCTATTATACTATACCCTTAAATTTTTTAATTTCAGTAATATTAATATTTATGAGGCTACAGTAATTAATAGAATGCATCATTTAGATTTGTAATTATAATCATCAAATTACTTTTACTTATAATCTTTTGAAATTCAGATATGGACATTTAATATTGGATAAAATAGATAATAGATTAGCAAATATTCTAAGACATCCTGGATTAAAAATATTTAAAAATAGAAAACAGACTGCTAACATAGCAAATGAATATTGTAATCTTATGAAAATTATAATATTTGTTTTAGAGACTTGACAGAAGATAATGATTTAAACAAAATTTTAATGAAAGTTTATAAAGACTAGAATAATATATATCTTATGAGTAGATATGAAGAATTTAGTGAAAAAGATTTAGAAAATTTTGAGGTAATTTTATTATTTTTAAATAAATTAAAATTTTTAAGAAATTAAAATTTTTAAAATTTTTAATAAATTAAAATTTTAATATTAATATAGTCAATTCTTTCAAATCTAAACTGCTAGGACTGCTTTTTTTTACTATATAAAAATTTGAAAAAGTTCAGTTTTCAAAAAGTTATATATAGCTTATCCGAACTTTATAATAAAATTTACAAATGCTTTAGGAGATTTTGTTTGGTTTAGAGAGAGTTTAATAGTGTTCAGTTTAGAAAGGTTCAGATTAAAAAGAGGCAACTGTATAATTAATTTTTATTTAAAAATTAATAAAAAGTTGGGCAAAAAAATTTGTTAATATTTTTTAAGAATTTTCTTTATTAGGATTTAAATTTCCAAAATTACATTCATGAGTTTATCATACAACTAATTTAATTAAAAAGTATGGATCTTTGAATAGATTTTCTACTAAAACATATGAAAGTCTTCATAAAGATTTTGTCAAACACCTTATTATTTAATTTGTGATCCATATACCAAACAGTGAAAATCTATAGTAATATATGAGGAAAATCAATTATTGTTTATCAAATTTTTGGAATCTGGCACTATTAGAGCAATAATAAATTATTTTACTAAGCTAACCTTTTTTCTTTGCTAAACAAAAGTTGTAGAGCACATTCTTGTGATTCTATTGGTGGTAAAATCATTAAAATTGGCCTAGTAGATCACAAGATATCGTTAAAACACATTTCATGACCATATAGAGTTTCTATAAACAATAATATTGTTTACATAAAAACTCTATATAGTCGCGAAACGTTTTTAATAATATCTTGTGATTTACTGGGCCAATTTTAATGATTTTACCACCATTGGAATCGCAAGAATGTGCTCTACAACTTTTGTTTAGTAAAGAAGGAAGGTTAGGGGAGTAACAAAAATCAGGTGATTTTTTAGGGGGGGAGGGGGGTAAAAAAAGTTAAAATTATATATAAGAACCTGACTATTTATATATTAAGAAAGAGGGAGGGGGGCAGGCCTCTGATAAAAAATAATCAGGTGATTAATGACACTGCCCTTAGCTTAGTAAAATAATTCGTTATTGCTCTGACAGTACCAGATTCTAGAAATTTGATAAACAACAATTGATTTTTCCTAATTTTACTATATATAGGGGACGCTTAAAGCCAGGTCCATCATGAATTTAAATTAACGTTAAGGTTAGGGTCAGTTTAGAACCTATAGGAGCTAAAGTTAGAAGGCTCTATATGTAAAATCGTCCTCCTGACATTTTTTCTTAATGGGCCAAGAAAGGTTTAGACACTCGTTTCTTGTATTCCTTGCATTTTTTACTTTTTTTGCTTTGTCGGGATGATCCGTGTAAACAAAAGCTTATGATTTTGATTGGTCATGCGAAACGGAAGATCTCATGATGGATCTGGCTTTAAGCGACCCCTATATATAGTAATATATACACAGGTCAAAATCCAATATATCGGGTACCTATCGGGTACCATATTACTATAATTGAAAAATATATAAAATACTACATATCGGTGATCTATCATACATATATCGTATAGTTTGAATATATCGGGTACCCGATGTGTATATGTAATAAAAATAATTTTTAAATCTACATATATTAGGACCCTGAACATCTCTGATATATGTCATATTTTTTTTTAGCAAATTGATTCAAATTTTAGCAATTTACTCACATTTTGCAAGAATTATTATAAAAAGTTAAGTCATGCTATGATGATTGATCCAGATAAAACAAGTTATTAATGGCTATATGGAACAAAATTATAATCAATTATAATTGAAAGTAGTTGTAGCATATAATCAGGCTTTAGTATTAATAGTAACTTGCATATGTATTACGATCATTGATTGTGATTGTATGTCGATAAACAAATAATTATATAATACAATTGCACGGGGTTATCATTAAGCAAATTAGTTAGTAATTTATATAATAATTGTAGTAATTATTATATAGTTAGTATCTTCTCTGAAATTTTTAAGAAATATAAAATTAAATATACAGCATAATGTATTTTAATATACTAAATAAGTTTTTTAGAGCACAAAGTTAGAATCAATTTGTAAAATTTTGAAAATCATAATATTTTTAAAAAATTTTTATTTTTGAATTCTATGGATTTGCAGAATTAAAATAAAAAAAATTTCATCAAATTTGGTCAAGAACTCATGGAGATAACTTTGGTGAAAGTTTTTGTAAACAATTTCAATACAGCTTTTTTGTAATATTTTTTTTGCATTTTCAAAATAACCCACTGTTCGGCGATGATTTACAAAAAATTTTTCTATGCTAACTAAAAAAAAATTTATAACAAGACTTGTAGCACATGTCATTGACTAATAGAATCTCAAATTTCATGAAAAAATATTGAAAACTCGTGAAGATATTAACGTTTTTGTAAATTTGGACGTATACGTTTTCACAAGTTTTCCCCTAAACTTCAAATGCTTCCAGAAGCACTTTAAACCTCCAAAACGTGACTTAGTAAGTTGATAGAATAGGTAATCAAGAGTCTTCAGTTAAAATTTCATCAAAAACAGATTAATATTGACGAAATTATGATAATTTTTCAATTTGCTTCCAGATTCGAGATTTTCTAAAATTTTTAATTTTGATGAAAACAGAAAAACCACCATCACAGGCTAGATTTTTACAAGTTCAAATGAAACAAATTACTGCGCACTAATATAATCAATAGAGAATAGGCTAAAATTTTGCTTTCAAAAATTTTAATTTATTTGGTTAAATATTCATTCTATAATAGCTTTTTTTCATTTGGCGCAGCTTCTTTATAATATATTTTTTGGAAATAGAAGAATCTTTTATCAAAGATATCTCTACAAGTTCTTGACCAAATTTGATGAAAATTATTTATTTGAATTTTATGGATCCATAGAATTCAAATAAAAAAAATTTTATCGAATTTGATCAAGTGGTTGCAAGGATATCTTTGATCAAAGTTTTAGAGAATTTCAAAACACGTATCATATGATAGATACGTTTAAATTTTTGACAAAACTTTGATCAAGGATATCTCTGCAACCTCCTGATCAAATTTGATGAAACTTTTTT
>QKWP01000552.1:19395-64519 GCA_003550325.1 Gigaspora rosea
ATTTTTTTTTATTTTAAAATTTTTTTTTATTTAATTCGATTTTTTGTAATTTTTTTTAATTGTTTTGCTTTTTTTATTTTTTTTTAATTTTTTTTTAAATTTTTTTTTTTTAATTAATTTTTTTATTTTTTATTTTCGATTTTTTTTATATTACCGGTATTTTTAATTTATTTTTAAAACTTTTTATTTTTTTTTAATATTTTTTTTCGAATTTTTTTTTATTTTTTTTATTATGAATTAATATAAATATACCTGTAGGGTACATTAAAATTTTTTGTACCCATTATTTTGATCATACGGTATTACATACAAAAATAGTAATGCCGATATTGTTTATGTTAGGTTAGGATTAGGGTAAGAACTATGTTAGAGTTTGGGTTTAGGTTGTTCTATAGTAAAATCGCTCAAGGAAATCTTTTTATCAATGCACAGAAGGTGGCTTAGTATACAACTTCTTGCAGAATGAGCGATTTTTGTCAAAACGAACATTTGTTTTGAATTTTTCTGATCGTGTAATATTACACCTGATCTTGAATTTTGGTAGCAATCTATAGGTCACATAATGCGGGTATATGTACCTTTGGGTACATATATATTAACCCTTTTATTATTATACAAATCTTTTTTTTTAATAATTTTACTTTTATTTATTTAACTTTTTAATCTTTTTTTTTTTATTTCGGCAGATTTTAATTATTTTTATTTAACTGTTAACATTTATTTTTATTTACGTCTAGTTCTAGATTAGATCTTCACGTAATACATGATTCTTTTTAATTTAAGTATTTTTTTCATCTTTTTTACTTACTTTTTTATTTAATTCGATTTTTTTAATTTTTTTTATTAATAATTTTTATTTTCTTTTTTTATTTTCTATTTATTATTATTTAACTTAACTAATTTATTTTTTTATTTTGTCTTTTTCTCCGTTACACTTTTCAGAAAATAGCTTCGTTATCGGTATCGTCCATTTTGGAGCAACCTTTCTTGCCATCCATTTCGAAGCAACTTCTGTCGCTGGTTGTTCGTCGATGGCTGCTGCTATTGGTGCCGTCCATTTCGGTGTGTGCATTTTTTCGTTGTTGGTATCATTAGTTTAGTAGTATTTTTATCGCATTTTGTTTGAATACTAACTTTCATGTTTTTCTTTTAGGATACAGTTTCGGATTTCGGCGTTGGAGTCGTTAGTCGGTGCTTCGTCATTGGTGTCGACCATTTTGGTGTATTATTCGTCACTAGCAGCAATTAATGTTTTTTTTTTCATCATATTTTTGTTGATGCGTCCTAGTTCTAAATACTACTCTTTAGATTTTCTCTTTTTTAGGTTCTTTGAGTGATTTTGTGATTGTCTCAGCTGATTTTAAAGTTGCTTTGAGTGCATTTCAGAGATTTCGCTTTGGGTGACTGTTAGTTTTTTTGGACGTTTCTTGTATGACTACGTAATGTCTTGTCGCATTTCTTGGCATAGATTTCGTTTTGGGCGACCTGTCAGTTTTCTTGGATCTCTTGCAAGTTCGTAGTTGTCTTTTATTGGGTCTATGTGCAAGTTCGTGGTTGTCTCTTCTTGGGTCTCTGTGCGAGTTCGTGGTTGTCTCTTTTTGGGTCTCTGTGCGAGTTCGTGGTTGTCTCTTCTTGGATCTTTGTGCGAGTTCATGGTTGTCTTTTCTTGGGTCTCTGTCTGTGCAAGTTCGTAGTTGTCTCAAGTGTCTTGTCACCGATTTCAACGTTGCTTGGTGCGTTTTTGGGTGTCTTGTAGATTTTACCTTGGGTACCTTGTTAGTTTTCTTAATTAATATATATGTAGTTGCTGATACTGTAAATAGCAAATTAGCAATTTGCTAGTATATATGCTAATTGAATTTAAAATCTATATATGATTGTAAACGGTGTAAATATAAGTAGTAAAACCTCTGGCAAGCTCTAGCCATACGAATGTAATGGATAACTATCTTGCTAAGTCTGCTGGCTTATATTTTTTATATGTTTTTATCTTCCGGCTCACCATGAGATCATTGATTTTAAATTCTTTTATATTTATTTTTTATATTTTATTTTTAATTAATATATATGTAGTTGCTAATATTGTAAATAGCAAATTGGCAATTTGCTAGCATATATGGGGGTTATCAATAGAAATAGAACAAATTTATCTAATAAATTTGTCCCATTTCTATTGATTTCACCCTATATATTTATTAAAATTATTACTTTTAGGGTTAGGGCATATTAGTTAGCATTAGATTTTTTTAGTATAAATTATGTGATTAGGTTGTTTTATAATAAATAAATAAAAAAAAATAAAATTTTTATTAAATTGCTTTATATTATTGTTATAGCAAAGTGATAATTAAGTGATTGTAAAAAATATATGAATATTCGAATTTATTTTTTCCCACTTCAGTACTTTATATCGGGTACATATCGGGTACATGATGTATTACAGAATTTATATGCGATATATTTACGGCATGTATACTATATGTGTACTATATGTGTCCGATATGTGCCCGATATCTTATATGAGTCGGGTACATATCGGGTATGTGTATAAATATATCTTACACATATCGGTCACATATCATATATATATAGTATACATATTGGGTACCCGATATTATATCGATATGCATCAGTTTAACCTGTGATACAGCCTCTGTTTGGTATACGGATAACAAATTAACTAATAAAAAAGATATAGAAATGCAAATATTAAAAAATTAAGTATTTAATTTTATAATATTTGTTATATTTAAATTTTTATTTTATAATATTTGTTATATTTAAATTTTAATTTTATAATATTTGTTATATTTAATTAATAATCCACCTGTCAACTGAGAATAGGTGAAATGTGGCGTGCACCATCTAATTTTTTTTCTTACTAAGTTAATGATACATGTTCACTAATTGAAAGTTGTAAAGCTTGTCAAGATGCATCCAATGGTGGTTAGATTATTCAAATCGTGAGATTTTATATAGTTGTCCAATCGTTTTTCGACAATAACTCGCCATCCACTAGGCCGATTTGGATGATCTAACCACTGTTAGATGCATCTCGACAAGCTCTACAACTTTCAATTAGTGGGCATTAATTTAGTAAAAAAAAAGTTTTAGATAGAAGCATACCACATTTTGCCTATAGTGATTTTTATATATAATCTCTGTCACAGATTTTTATATAGTCAGCCAATCATTTTTTGACAATAACTCGCCATCCACTAGGCCAATTTGGATGATCTAATCACTGTTAGATGCGTCTCAACAAGCTCTACAACTTTCCATATCCGCGGATTTTTGGAATTTACTATTAAAAATTCCAAAAATCTTTAACAGCGAATAACTTTTGTTTCACTGGTCCGTTTTTGATGAAACAACTACCAAAATGTTTACATTGATGAGACGATTCTAATGAACACAAAATTGCTAAAATCCAATCACTGGATCCAGAGATCGTTAACAATTCGTTTCACTTCAGGTATATTAGGATTGAAAAAACCAAACCTAAAATACCCGAAGTGCCACAAATCGTTAACGATCTCTGGATCCAGTGATTGGATTTTAGCGATTTTGGATTCATTAGAACCGCCTCATCAATGTGAACATTTTGGTAGTTGTTTCTTCAAAAACGGACCAGTGGAACAAAAGTTATTCGCTATTAAAGATTTTTGGAATTTTTAATAGTAAATTCCAAAAATCCGCGGATATGCAATTAGTGAACATGTATCGTTAACTTAGTAATAAAAAATTTTAGATAGAAGCATGCCACATTTTGCCTATTCTCCAATTAACAGGCAGATTATCAATTAAATTTTAATTTTATAATATTTGTTATATTTAAATTTTAATTTTAATTAAGTTAATTAAATAGATTCAAAGGCAAGATATTGTAACAAAATTATCTGCCAAATCGAATCAAAATGCTAAAATTATATATCCTTTTAAATTTAATAATTTAATTTGAAAATTTAATTTAAATAATACTCAAGAATTTATTAATAAAGAGCTAATAAACAATAATTTAAATTCAAAAATACATTTTGGGTTAAATAATATTTTAGAATATTTGGATATATATTTTGGTTTAATAGAACAAAAAATCTAAATAATAGAATAGTTAAAATATATAGTTTAGTAACTATACAGAATAGATTATAAATTCATGCAACAAATAGTTATTATGGAAAAGCTTGCTATGAATTTTGAAAAATTATCAGAATATTTATCAGATCAAGGAATTTGTTATAGACAGGTATGCTTGTTAGCAAAAATTAAATTAGAAGCTAAAATATTTAATTTAGTATTAATTCAATAGTATGATTTTAAATCTAAGAAAACTCCATTTTATTATAGATGTTCTAGGCTTCAATTAAAACATAATTGATATTGAAGCAATTAAAGATAATATCTATATAATTCCAAGATTTGATAAAAATAATGACTATTTAGTAAATAAATATATATTTTAATTTAGAAATGTAATATTATTTAAAATAATAAATAAATATATATTTGATAATAAAAATAACAAAAATTAGAAAAAGTTTTTAGAAAAATATAATTTATAAATTATCTTTAAAACACAAGAAATTTATTAGACAATTAGCAATAAGGGGCATCCATAAATAACATTATACACCCTTCATAGTAGTGCTTGACCCCTCTTTACTATATAAAAAAATTTTTCAAAATTCGTATATTTATATATAAAATTTTACAAAAACTTGAATATATTATGATACAGTGATCCAATTTAGATGATTTAGATACCATTCGATTTGTCTCCATAAGATGAATCCAATGATACCAAAATTATATTATTTGGATTACTGGATCGAAAAATATTACAAACAACTATTGGTTATATAGTAATTTTATAAGAAAAAATATGACCAATAGTATTTGGTTAATAACTTTTGATCCAGTGATTCAAATAAAATGAAATTTGTACCATTCGACTTCTCTTACTGAGATGAATCGAATGGTACCAAAATCAGTTTTTAGCCAATTTTTTCTAAAAAAATTATGTTATATTTTTTGACCTCACCTACTTATTGGAAAAACGGTATCGTTTATCCAACCCCTCTTGTATAATGTTATTAATGGATACCCTCTAATGTATAAAATTAAAGCAAATACATTTAAAACATTTCGCAATACTTTGCATAATTTCTTTAATAGATTAAATACTTAAAATATTTCAGAATATTGCAAAGGCATTTTTTTGACATAATAGCAAATTCGTAATACAATTTAAAAATTAAATGATTTAAAATAAAATATAAAAAAAATTTTATATTTCTATACTATGTTTTGAAATAAATTATAGTTTTTAAAATATAACAAATTTAAACAAAACTATTTATTTAAACAAAACTATTTATTTAAAGCAAATTTCTTTTAGCTTTATTTACTAAATTACAAGAATTTATAACAGTTATATTTTATCATCATTTATAGATTATACTATTGAATAGTATTATAAGTATACAAAAGCTTTCAAACTATTTCATAGTATTGAAAAATACTTTAAAAGTTTTCAAGTGTTTGTTTAAGTATTGATTTTATTAAAAAGTTGCTAATTATTTTATAATCTTTTGTAAACTTTCATGAAATCACAAAGTAACAAAAAATATAAATCAAGTAATTTATTATTTATAATATATATTTTTGAAAAAGTCTAAGAAAATTCAAAAAGTTTTGAAATATTTTAAAGTATTGAAAAAATATTTTACAAGTAGACAATTAGGAGTGAGTTAGTAGAAAAGAGACAAATCATTTTTAGTAAAATTTTTTTAATTTTTAAATTAAAATACCTTGACAATTATTTAATCAAATTTGCTAAAAAATTTTTTATTTTAATCTTAAAATTATATAGAATTAAAATAAAAAAAATTTATTAAATTTATTAAGTTAGTTATTAAAATATTTAAGCTTAAGGATAGGGTGAACGTAGATCATTTCTAATAGTAATCACGTTGTATTCATATGAAATCATGTGATTGACCAATCAGGATTGTAAACAACGTGATCTGACCAATCAGAATTAGCAATTTCTTGTGTTACCTAAATAAATTTAGGTCTATCTAAGTTTTTTTTATCAATATATGAAGGTGGATTTTTTCAAATATTATGAGTTCTAGAATTTCACGATTATGAAATTAAGGGCTTATTTTACGTGATATCAAATTTTTGTTAAAATTGGTCACAGTTATAAAAAATTTTATCAGGGGCATGTGTTTAATTTCTATATAAAATCTTATAGTACCATATAGATCATATGAAAATTGATCTACGTTCACTCTATCCTTAAAGTCAAGAAAACTTTTACTTAGAAAAAATTTGTCCCTTTTCTACTGACTCACCCCCAATTAGCAATAATGTATAAAATTAAAGCAAATATATTTAAAACATTTTGCAATACTTCATATAATTTTTGACAAATTATTATCATTAGATAAATTCGCAATATTTACTCTCTAAATTAATATTTTGCACAAGATTGCTAAAGTTAATATCTTTAAATGAATTTTTTTAGAAGTTTTAGAGAAATATCCAATATCTAATTGGTCTTCATTAATATCATCTTGAGGCAATTTATCAAAAAGTGAAGACTTGCGAAAACTCTTAGCACTTTTGACATAAAATAGAATATCTTCGATAGTACTAAAACACTTGAACATATGTTTACATCAAACCTCACAATTTGTATGGTTGTTTTATCTTAGATCATTAAATAACTTAACAATTTAAGTTATTTTTTAAACTGTGATCATAAACACAATTCAAAATCTGATTACTATTATTATCCAAAAATTACCTGACATTATTAAGTAACTTAACGATCAATTCTAATTTTGCATAGCACATCTAACAGGTGACCTATCAAGTGATCTGTGTAGTGCCTTTTTTTTAACTGACCTGTTTCACTCATACTCATCCATCGGATGACCAGGATAAAGATTTTTTAGACAGATCAATTCATTAAGCACAGCTCACTGATTAAATGAATTTAACTAGTGCAATTTTGGCATTTTGAAAAAGTTATTAAATTTTATTTATTTAATTTTTACAGCATATCTGTGAATTTATATACAATTATTAAATATTTCAAAATTATTTGTATTAGAAGTTCACTGAATACACTAGTATTAGCAGAGAAATCATTTGTCACATTATGGTATGTAAAACCATGAAATAGTATAAAAAGTATTATTGTTTTGCCAATTTTGAACTACAATCAATCTTAAAAAATAAAAATTCTTATTAAATTTTGCTATAAATAGTAAACAATAAATATTGTTTTTACATAAATCGACAACTTTTATCAACTTGCAATATACTTAATTAATTTCGAAACATTTCAAAATTATGTAAAATTATTAAAAACGTATTAAATAAATTATTTTTTAAATTATTCAATCTATTACAATAATCTTTGTTTATTAAAGCTAAAAATCTGGATAGAATAATTGGTAGATATATTGTTTCTAATAATTATTCTAATATTTTTTTATCTAAAGAACATAAAAATAAGTAAGTTGTTTTATATAAATCTACATTTAAATTTTATATTGAATGAATATTACTAAACTATTCTTATAATATTTAAAAGTTTTTACAAGATTTCACAAAATTTCACAAAATTTTACAAAATTTCGCAAATCAAATGAAACAGGTGGGTCAATCCACAAGTTGACCTATCCTTTTTAAATACTTATTAATTAAACCCTGATTCTATTGTTGATTACCTTATTGATCAAACAATCAAATCCATAATTTGTATTGTTAGATCATTAAGTGACTTAATGATCTAAGTTATTTTTTTAAATTGTGATCGTGAACACAATTCAAGATCTAATTACTATTATTATCCAAAAATTACCTGACATCATTAAGTGATTTAACAATCGATTCTAATTTTGCATAGTATATTTAACAGATAATCTGTCAGGTAACCTGGGTGGTGCCTTTTTTTTAACTGATCCATTTTACTATAAATTTTGTAAATTCTACAAGGATTCAGAGAACTTCACAAATTTTAAATAATCTACATCATTCGTAATATTCAAATTTAATAAATGACATATTACAAAAAATTGAAAAAATGTTTGCTTATCTGCTAGCTAGGTCAAAGGGATCAAGAAGGTCAAAGACATTATTAAAACCCAAAATATCCAAATTTAAAGCCTGATTGCCTTATTGTTAGAAGTGGGTTCACCTACCTCTATAATAATCACAGATTCGTTATATATTTCTAAAGAATTTTTGACATCTTTTTGAATTGGAGCATAACATATATTCAAAAAATTTTGAATTCGATCCTAATACTAATATTCTTGATGAATTTGAAAATGCTTTGCAAAGATATCGTGAATTATCTGATGATATTGCAGTTAGCACAGATTATATCGAAGATATGTAAAATAATTCATCTGATGATGAAAATCAAGAATATGATAAATTTTTTAATAAAGTTTACACTAATTTAATAGTTTTGGTTACAAAATATAAACTAAGTAATGCAGCTAGAAATGCAATTATCTCATTCTTTAATAAGCATTCAAATTATTTCAAATCTCCATTACCTTAAATACTTTAAAATATTTCAAAAATTGCAAAAAGCATTTTTTTAACATAATAGCAAATTTATAATACAATTTAAAATATTAAAATATAAAAAAATTTTATATTTTTATACTATGTTTCAAAATAAATTATAATTTTTAAAATATAACAAATTTAAATGAAACTATTTATCTAAAGCAAATTTCTTTTAGCTTTATTTACTAAATTACAAAAATTTATAATGTTATATTTATAGCTTATTAGGGTTCCGCAATTTGATTTGATCTTCAAATATTTGAATCAAATATTTGATCAAATTCAAATTCAAATTTGACTATATTTGATTTGATCAAATTCAAATATGGCCAAATTTGATTTGATTTGACAAATATTTGATTTGATTTGAAAATTACTATTAAAAATTCAAATTCAAATCAAATTTAAATTCAAATATTTGAATCAAATCAAATTCAAATCAGGGTCAATTTGATTTGACCAAATTCAAATTGATCCAATATTTGATTTGATTTGAATTTGAGGAACCCTATAGCTTATACTTTTGAATAGTGTTACGAGTATGCAAAAGCTTTTAAAATATTTTATAGTATTAAAAAATAAGTTAAAAGTTTTTAAATATTTAAGCATTGATTTATTAAAAAGTTACTAATTATTTTATAATCTTTTGTAAACTTTTATAAAATCACAAAGTGACAAAAAATATAAATCAAGTGATTCATTATTTATAACATATATATTTGAATAATCTAAAAAAATGCAAAAAGTTTCGAAATATGGGAAAATCAATAGAAATGGGACAAATTTATTTAATAAATTTGTGCCATTTCTATTGACTTCCCTCTATATTTCAAAGTATTGAAAAAATACTTTACAAGTTTTCATTCTGCTATTAATTTTATTAAAAAAAATTATTAATCAATTTATAATCTTTTGTAAACTTTTGTAAGTTTATGAAGTTGCAAAAAATATAAATCAAGATGATTTATCATATATAATTTATAATTTGAATAGTGCTTTAAATATGCAAAATATTTTGAAATATTTTATAGTATTGAAAAAATACTTTACAAGTTTCAAGCCATTTGTTTCAAGGTAATATTGAATTTGAATTATAAGCTGATTATATTAAAATTTTTTTTTATATCTTTAAAAATCTTTAAAAATATTTTATAAATATTTGTATTTTGCATTAGTTTAAATTTTTCTAGTATTTTATAAAATTTTTACATACTTCGATAAACTTTTGTAAGTTTTATAATGCGTAAGAAAATCGTAAATTTACATAAAAATTTTATATAAACTTACAATTTTCTTACGCACTATAAGAAAATCGTAAATTGACATAAAAATTTTATGTAAATTTACAATTTTCTTACATATCGTAAGGCTTATGTAGTTTTACATTAAATTTTATATAAGTTTACAATTTTCTTATATAAAAAAAAACTTATATAAGATTACACTATTATAAATTTGCTGATATTAGCACTTCTTTTATTAATTGTTTTTTAGTGCTTTTTTCATTGTTCATTTGGTACCTTTTGGTGCTTTTTTTGTGTTTTTTAGTGCTTTTTTTTGTTGTCATCTTAGTGCTTTTTTTATCATTTTTTTTTTAAGCTTTTTCTGATGTTCTTTGGCACTTTTTTCATCATTTTGGTGCTTTTTTAATTGTTTTTTGGTGCTTTTTTCATTGTTTGTTGGCACCTTTGTTGTTGCTGTGTTTTTTTATTGCTTTAAGTGTTTTATTGTCACTTTGATCTTTGTATAAATGTTAGTATTAATGTTTATATAAATGTTAAAGTTAAAGTTAATACTAATATTTGTATTAACATTAATATGAATATTAGTATTAGCAATTTTAATGTTTATATAACTTAATATGAATGTTTGTAGTGTTTTAATATTCATTAAATTTTTAATTGTAATACTGTAATAAGAAAAAATATAAATAATAAATTGTTAATATTTAATAAAATATAAAACATTGACTAGATATAATTGTAATAATAAAAAATTTAAAAATTTATATAGGCCAGTACAAAAATGTAGATACACAAAAATCATTACCTAAAATGTTTAATGATAGAAAGTTGAACGATCATGCTATATGGAAATAAAAATTGCAAAAAAAGATAAACATGGTTAATAAACTTTATTAAGGTTTTTTTTTTTATTAAAATGAATAACTTGAAATAAAACAAATATGCACTAAGACTTAATGAAAATAGAATAATTATTAGCACTCACTGATACTTTTTAAATTGTCGACAAGACCTGAAACAACAAGAAGACATGCCACTATGCAAGCTTGTTGCCACAGTGTTGGGGTCTTATTTGCACAAATAATTGCCAAATGGAGCAACAGTTGAAAATAAAGAATTAACAGAACATAAACCATTTGGTTATCTCCAAAAAAGAAGCCAATCAAATGTTGCAGAAGTTATAGTAACATAGTTATATCTGCAAACACCTCTGGCACTCCTCTTTTTGCACCTGTTTTGCGAAAGAAGCTTGAAAAAAAGATCATTACAAGATAATAAAATGGTCACAATTTGGTTTATACCCCTAATCCTACTATGAGCTTCAACCAATCGAAGGGATTTAGGTAGTTGTGAAACAAGAAGTTGCAAAGTCTAGTCCGCACCCAAACCTGCTTTCTATTCGAAAAAAATTATTCAATGTATTTACTGAAAAGGTCAGCTCTAAAACTATCACAGATTTTTGGTGAAAATCACTCACCAGGGCAAAGGATTTAAGAAATATGATGACTATGTTATGTTGGTTGGAATTGATAACGAAATCGAGGAAATCGTTTCCTAATAAAAAAATTTTTTTTAATATAAAATTTTAATAAAAATTATATTAAAATAAACTTAAAAACCAAAGCAATAAATTAAAATTTTAAATACTTATATTAACTTTTTTAAAAAAATTTTTATTAATACCATATTGGTATATCTAAAAAATAAGAACTTTTCTTGCAAAAAATTTTGACATGTTAGTACAAACATTAGCATTGATATTAGTATGAATGTTAGCATTGATGTTAGTATGAACATTAGCATTAACAAACATTAGTATGAACGTTAGTATTAATGTTATTATGGACATTAGTAACATTAATACAAACGTTAATATTAACGTTAATATAAACGTTAGTATGAATGAACATTTATATTAACGTTTATATTAACGTTTATCTTAACATTAATACGAACATTCATATAAACATTTGTATTAATGTTTATTTTAACATTAATGCAAACGTTCATATAAATGTTTGTATTAATGTTCGTATTAATGTTAATACAAACGTTAATATGAACATTCATATGGACGTTTGTATGAACATTAATATTAGCATTAATATGAATGTTCATATGAACAAGTTAAAGCATCAGGTTAATGCAGGGGGTTATAAAAAAGTACGAAAGTGAATAGGGAAAAAATTAGTTAAGGATGAAAAAAAAATGCAAATTTTGAAAGTTGGTGCTAAATAAAGAGTATGTGTATGATATAGAGAGATTAGGAGAAGATAAGAAGATAATAAAACAGCAGGAATAAGAGTGATAATTAGTTATCAGATATATAGAGTGATAAATTGTAACAGTATAGTCAGTGCATGTGAAGAATGAAATAATTAGTGTATTTAGATGAATAGTTGGTACTAGTGAATTGACTTGATTATATGACACACAATCATTGATTGACTTAGATCAATGATCGAGCTAGTGATTATAGTCGATAAAAAATTTGTAGACTTAGTCGAGTCGATGTTCTAAATATGACTTAGTCGACTAAGTCGACTAAAATGAATATTGCTATAATATTCTTTATTTTTCTACACACTGCATATAATATAGATATATTGCCTCTTAAATATCGTTCTTACCCATATTTTGGCATATTTTATATAATTCCGAAACTACCCACTGATCATGCTCGTATTTTAGGTTGAATTATTGTCTACCTTCCGAAAAATTCCTATTGTTTTTATATAATAGTATCTATTTATATTCATAGTCGACTAAGTCGACTTTTTAAAAGATCGACTAATTTAGCCGACTAAGTCGACTAAGTCGACTAATGACATATCGACTTGAAACACTAGATCGAGCATCAATTAATGGGCTCGAATATCGATTGTGCACAGGTTTATGATGTCACGGGAATTAATTTATCAGGGTCGGGGTTATCACTTAATTTAATCAATCTACGTGATTGATTTAAATAAGACGTATATGATGTAATTAATTAAACATCGGGGTAATTTATTATAATAATAACAATAAAGACTACACTAAACAATGTAACGATAAAATAATAAAGAATAAAATAAACTAAAATCTGATTATTATTAAAACTATTTAATTAAGTCATTCTAATCTAAATCATATTCTGAGACAAGTCTAATAAATCGTAGTAGCACAAAAACCAGGCATTAAATACTTTGAGTTATTAAGAATTACTGTGCTTTAGTCTTCTTCACGATTATTCTTTTTACCTTAAGGCTTTGAAGCATTCGTGCTTTCGGACCGCGAGCATTAATGCTCCAAAATAATTAAAGCCTCTCTACGTCATCCCTGTGCCTCCACCCATTGCATACAAACAACAAAATTACCTCAAAGCCTCCGCCACAATCAAATGCCTTGTAATTTCGGATGGCTTGGGTTACTGGAGTCTTCTGGTGTTACCAATTCGCATATAAGTCAAGGGTTAAAATTTTTAACCGTGACAATATAGACACGTTATATTGATATTATGAGAATGGCCAGATTCTTTTGGGAGGGAGGGTTGGGTCGAAATTGTGGTCTGTAGCAGTTGAGTGAGCAATCGTTGGCGTAAGGCCAGTTTGCGTTTCCCATGGATTTATGTTTGTTCTCATTGTCGCCTTTATCAAGTTAGTGATTACTGTTTATGGAAAGTTATTCAAATCATACTCACCTCCTTTGATTATCTGGACCGGATTTGTTCTGGTTGATGGTTCCACAATGCGCAACAACATGCTTAGCATCTTTTCGATCTGTTGACTTTACGTCAACTTGAATAAAGAAGCGTAAAAACGAAAGAATCGTTCATTATAGATTATCATTTCATCTGCACAATAAAAAATCCGAAAGGTAAAAAATTAAAATTAAAAAAATAACGATAACATGGTTAACAAATTCATAAAGAGCATGTAACTTTTTCTAAAATATCAATAAAGATGCATAGTCTTCTATTAGGGCACAAGAAGTTTTTTTTATAACATCGCACTAGTTTATTGGAATCAAGAGCAAGAGCACCGGCAAGAGCACAGGCAAGAGCAAGAGCAAGAGCAAGAGCAAGAGAAGAGATATATACAACGCTCTTAACTTTGCAACACATCAAATATCCTTTTCTAGGCAGTTTTTCGCTATATAAAGATGTAAATATATGATCTAATCAAAGCGGCAAACACTAGGATAGAAAGTCCGTGTGTTACAAAATTAAGATCGTCGCATAAGGGCGTTAACGTTAATATTAACGTTTAATTGTTCATATTCGTATTAATGTTAAGACAAACGTTAATTTGAACATTAATATTAACATTAATATTAACGTTAATATGAACATTCATATTAACGTTATTAATATTAACGTTAATATTAACGTTAATACAAATGTTCAAATGAACGTTTGTATTAACGTTCGAAGTAAAAAAAGACATTAACCGCACCCACCAAGGTTGAGCCAAGAAAAAAAAATAATGCATTCGTATATGAACGTTAATACAAACTTTAGTATTAAGTTGTTATTCAAGTGTAGTATTAACGTTCATATGAACGTTGGTATAAACGTTCATATGTATGTTCATATGAATTAATATAAACGTTGGTATAAACGTTCATATGAATGTTCATATGAACGTTAATATGAACGTTAACAACGTTTTGTTTTGTCTCTCATTTTGGGGATAACCAACTACGGAAATACATCTGGGTGTTCTCTCCTGCTAATCGAGCAACTCACGCAGTTGTCTAGAATCGTACATTGCTTTGCCCTTTTTTTTTTTTTTTTTTTACATATGACTGTCGTCCCGACAGGTCAAATATGTCATTGACAGGCTATAAAACTTAAGCCTCAGCCCTCCCCTGCATGACTGTCGTCCGACAGGTCATTGTGAAATTTGATCATTAGGGCAGGGGGGGAGGGTCGATTCAACCAGAACAAAAGTCGGGTTCGCAGAAGAAACAAGACTATCTCTTCTACGTACCTCATCAAATACGTATATACCAAAACACTACCAATTACTTCATACTTACTTCACTAACCTCTCAGATTTTCCCATTACCTCATTGAACGCTCTCATCAAAATTAGCTCATACTTACTTAAAATCACGGATCGATCAACCGATCGATCATCAGGTCGATCATAATTGGACGTGTCATATGTCGGTCTCGTGATGTTTCGAGACAAAAGCCGCCTCGATACTTACGTATCGAGCGGCTTTAACACTAACATTAATATCAGATATGAACGTTAATACTAACTAATACTAACGTTATTATTCAAGTGTCGGCTGGATCGGTAGATCGGCAGTAATTTTGTTTACATCAATGCTGATTGGCTTAATCAGTGATCTACATCACATGACCCGAACTTTTTTTGCCATCTCTCGATGAAAATAGGAACCGTTTTAAACGTTTTTAATTCGAAAAAGGAAGTGATTGATGCTATGGATTATGCGTTTGAAACGGTGAGAAGTGAAATTCGTGAACTTCATTTTGGGCATTATTTTAATATGTATTATATTTTCACTTTTTCATTACATCACATAATAAGATATAATATTTATTTCCTTATTGTTGATATCTAATTAAAATATTAATCATATTTCGCAACACCAAGTTGTATAAAAAGGTTAAATCATTACCAGCTTGTGCCATATACATGCAAGTTGCCATTGAACCTGGCGTCACATGCCGGAAAACAATAGGTGGGTAACCATTGCGGGTGAGATAATATGCCATAATTAAACGAGCAACACGTCCATTACCATCAATAAATGGATGAACATGATTAAAGGATGAGAATATACGAGAAATAATAATAAGAGGATGAAGGCTTTTACTTTTGATGGACTCATCGCGAAATTCTATAAATCTTTTCATTAATGCAGGAACTTCTTGTGGATACTACAGAGAGCCGTGAAATAAGAACCTTGATAAAAGGATCCAGCAGACAATGAATAATAAACTTGAACTTACTGGATAAACAGTCAAATGCGCGTGACTTGCCATTACTTCTATCTTCCGAAACTCTCCTGCATAATTAATATCATCTTCTTCCCATGCAAATTTCTCCATTGGCATATCTCTTAAAAGGACGCGATTAATATCTTTTATATCATCTAGATTAATTTCACGCTCTAGCTCAACGAGCTTACTAACCAAATAAGTTGCGAGAAGGTGGTTTCGAATTTCTAAGACTTCATTTTCCGGTTTATCAGAAAGAGATCTTGGCCAGGAAGCGAAAGCTTTCGATCTTCCAAAAAAATATCCAAGTTGTTTTTTCTCAACTTCTCCCAAATTGGTTGTGTATCTTGTATTGCCAATGTATTCCCTTCTATGGCACAACTCGAGTGCGTAAAACTTGCGATAACATGTCGTAAAATGTCTATAACCGGGATTTTTAAGGAAGACTTAAGAGTGTCGATTGAATTCAACAAATCTTTTGCTTTTATTTGATAGTCTGTTGAGTGAGAAAATACATTAGCATTTCAAGTTGAAAAGTTGCAAGATTGCAATTCATACCATAATCTCGTGACGTCCATCGAAACGGTTGAAAGTGATCCTCCCAAAGTTTCCCAGATTCAAGCAATTCAGTCCATCCTGGCCCTTTACTAGCTTCATAAAGAGGTAAATAGATCTGTAAACAAAATAAGTCAGGAGTATTAGAAGTATTAAATACAATAATTTTCATGTGTACGGTAATGATAATCAGACCTTTCCAAGTAGTTCAAGCCTTTCACGTTCCTGTTGTGCAATAATCTCATGAGATTTTATGCTTGGCGAAAACAATAAACGGAACTGACCCTTGTAAACGAGATAAGTCAGGAGTATTAGGAGTATTAAATACAATAATTTTCATGTGTACGGTAATTATAAACAGACCTTTCCAAGTAGTTCAAGCCTTTCACGTTCCTGTTGTGCAGTAATATGAGATTTTATGCTTGACGAAAACAATAAACGGAACTGACCCTTGCGGACTCCATAGGCAAAAACAGAACTCATTAAGGGAGGAATGGTTCTACGTAGCATGATTTGAGAGTGATTTGAGAGTGAAAATTTTTTTGAAGAATCCCGTCATTTTTATCAACGTGATCGATTATGTACTATGGTCAGGGACGGTGATTTGTATCGATAATATATAAAACGATATGTTTAGGCCAAATCATGGGGAAATCGATATTTTCGCAAATGTTAATGCAGTGTAACAATATGCACTTGGGCAAAATTAAAAGTATAATTCGGGCCAGGCAATATAAATTTGCTAACTTGAACCGTTGATAAGCTTCACGTTATATCACGTTATCTGTAACTGTTGTACAAAATTTTGCATTTTAATTGGCCAATCATGGGTATATCGATATAAATCGATATTTTTGACCATACCGATCGATATTTTTGCAAAAATCAAATCGATATTATTCACCGTCCCTGACTATAGTGCATGTAACCTAGAATCGGCGTCACGTGACCTAGACATATATATAGATTAAAATTGTTTATAATTTATAATATATCTGATATATATTTAAAAAAAATCTCTTTGTAATCGATAATATAGAACCAGTACTACAATATTACAAAGAGATTTTTTATTTAAACATATTAGTTCCACATTTATTTACGCTTAAAGTTGTTACATTATAATATTAATACCAAAATTTGGCCACTATATTTAACATAGTAATTTACCAAACATGCATGCATATTACAAGTTAGATGATGTACGTACATAATTGTTCTTTTCTTGATATTTGCTTGTAATTAAACCTAAAAAACTATCAGCTAGGTTACTCAGATAAAACGCGATAGGTTAAAAGTAATTTATTGTGTCAGAAAAAACATAAGCATACTTAAATTTTATTAATATAAATTTTATTATTCAATTCTAAAATTCACTATATTTATCTAATTACCAACCATAATCTTAACTATTAACTAACCCCAACTCTAAAATGACTATCTAATTCTATTACACATGTTACCTAAACTCAATACTCCAAAAAAAACAATGAAAATGACACCACGAAACTCGCCAAAAGAGCTCATATCATAGAAGCGAAACTTCAAACCGATGCTAAAGTCAACGCTATGAAATCGACGAGCTAATAGAGATAAAACAAAAAAAATACTAAAAGCGATATCACGAAACCTATCAAAGAAATTACAGAAATGAAACTTCAAATAACACTGAAATTGAGGCCACGAAATCGACAGGTTACATAAGGGAAACTCCAGAAAGCGACGCCATGAAACCCATCAAAAGTGATGAACTAATATAGACGAACTCCAGAATAATGTCGAAATTGATGCTATAAAACCCCTATCTAAACGACGAGAACCCACTATAAAGCCTACTGAAAATGATGGCCAATGGCATTACACCAACAAAGACTAACACATCAGAAACAACTACTCAAAAAAAAGAAGAGTTGGTTAGTCAATCACGAAATGTACTAGAACAAAAAGCAAAAATACTATAAAGTCTACCAAAATTAAAAATTGATAGCGAATAGCATCACGCCAACGAAAACTGACTCCAGTAACAACGACACTAATAACTAACGACGAAACCAAAAATAAATAGCACCTGGTTATCTGAAAAAAGGGTTAATTAAATAAAAAATATAAAAAAAAATTCAATGAATTCAATGATTATCTGTGATAATCATTATTTATATCATATATCGCATCGTATTGCAGCACATCACAATAAATCGAAAATATTCAGAAAAAGCATGCTCATATTTTATGTTTAACGAAGTTCTATTCGAAAATATTCAGACCCTCTAAAATTGGGAAATGGCTAAAGCCATATACCCACGTAATTTTTTGAAATTTTAGTTAAAATTTGTATTAGAGTTTGTTTAGCATTAGGGTCGGAGTTAGAGTTAGGAGCAATATAGGTAAAATCACCTTCCCGACATTTTTTATTAATGGCCCAAGATAGGTTTAGAATGCCGTTTTTATGTTCTTGTGTTTTTTTTGTTTTTTGACTTCTTTGGGCTGATCCATGTAAACAAAATTTACGTGACTCCTTTTGGTTGATTTACACGAAAATGTCACGTGGGTACATGGCTTTAGATGACCCTAAAATTGGCCATTCAAGTCACGTGACGCCAATTCTAGGTTACATGCACTATATGATATGAGTATTTATTGTGACAGATCAAAATGAAATCCAGATTAAAATGAAATGATAGTATAAAATCTCGAAAACTAAATTTTTTTGGGGTGTATTTTTTAGGGTTAGGGGTTTAGGGTTAGGGTTAGTTTTAAAAAAAAATTATAATAAACAAGTATTAATGGGTTTTAGAAGGCTAGCAGGTTAAGTATAGAATGTAGATTTCATTTTAAATTATAATCTGCGACATTTATTGATTGTTTACTATAGGGTTTTTTATTATGGTCAGAAATGTATAGCATTCTACTTCTATATAAGGAGGTCGGCTAAAGCGAAGTGAAATTTGGTTAGGGTTAGGGTTACCTTTTTGATGCAATTATTGTTAGAAGGTTATATAGGTATCAATAATGTAATTTATACAGTATGTAGATCATATATTAAATTAACTCTGCTTTAGTTGACCTCTATATAAGGCAATTAGTAAAACTTCGCCGATTTTTACTATAAAATTTTAACCTTTTAACTGCAGATTACGACTTAAAAGTTTTCAAGTATTTGTTTAAGCATTGATTTTATTAAAAAGTTGCTAATTATTTTAGGAGGTTGTTAAATATCATAGGCTGCTATATCGCAGGTTAATATGATTGGCCAATTATATCACAGAATCTTGTCTAATAAAACAAATTTAATATTATAAAATTTTAAAAGCACTGGCCAATAAAAATTTGTGATATATTTTTACCAATGAAATTTTGTATAAACTAAATGTAACAGGTCTGATAATATTATTAACATCATTATCTATTTATTTAATATTATAAAATTTTAAAAGCACTGGCCAATAAAAATTTGTAATACATCTTTACTAATGAAATTTGTATAAACTAAACATAACAGATCTGATAACATTATTAACACTATTATTATTTTTCATAATAGTAAATTATTTATTGTGACAGATTAAAATGAAATTTTTCTATTTTTTAAACAAAATTTTAAAATTTTTTAGGTGACATTTTTGGGTTTTTTTTAGCAATAGGGTTAGGGTTTAGGGTTAGGGTTATTAATAAATGAGTATATATGGGTTTTATAAGCTTTAAAGGTGAGCAAGAGAGGTCTCCAGTTTCATTTTAATCTGATTTCATTTTAATCTGCCACATTTATTATGCGATTTGTTTAGGGGTTTTTGGAGTTTGAGGTATTTGTTTGTTTTTTTAGCATTTGTCATAACAAAACATGTAAATAGATTATTGAATGAAGCTAATATGAATTAGGAATATAATTCACTTTATTTTTTTCTAGAGAAATCGACGAATAGTAATATTATCTTATTTTCAAAAAACATATGCAGCACTTTTTTTCTAAATAAATCGACAAATGATATTTAGTGAAACTTATGCTAATTATTAAGAATGTTAATTATTGCATCTTTTTTTTTCTAAAGATAAATGTTTATACAGCATCATATTTTCGAAATGACAATCATAATTAGAAATATATAGCATTTTTTTTCTAGAAAAATTGACAAAAAATAATATCATACACAATATTACATTTTGGTATGCTGAATTAAATATAAATTGAATAAAGCAAATACAAATTAGGAATCTAATTCATTTTATTTTTTCTAAAGAAATCAACAAAAAGTAGTGTCATCTTATTTTCGAAGAACATATATAGCACTTTTTTTCTAAATATCTCGAGATACATTTTTACCAATGAAATTTTGTATAAACTAAACGTAACAGGTTTGATAACATTATTAGCAAATGTAAATAGATTATAAATGAAGCTAATATACGAATTAGGAATGTAATTCACTATTTTTTCTAGAGAAATCGACGAAAAGTAATATTATCTTATTTTCGAAGAACATATATAACACTTTTTTTCTAAATAATATTAGCTAAAAAATAACAATAAAACATGTGCGAAGTACAGGTCACATCTAGGTTAACATGTTAATTAATGTTCTTGCTTTTTAGCCAATCAGAATTGGCTACCAAATAAATTAAAATATGTATAGTCAATAATCGTGCTGTAGCTATATATTAAGTCAATTAATCTTTATGTCTTAAGTAAATTTTTTGAAATATTATATTGTATATTTCAAACCACTTTATTTAAAGATATAAATATTAAATGACTTAGTAAAATTTGGGCTTTAATATATCACTAATATTATCGATTAGAAAAGTAATGAAGTTTGATAATAACTTTTTATATGAACAATATTCGACCAATAAAATTATTTTTTATACAAATGACCTAAATAAACTTACTAACCAAAATAATCTTGTTATGATTCGTTTATTGGGCCATATCGGCTGATTTGGTTTGACCCCAAAATTAGCCAATCATAATTGAGAATTATTTGTCGTTAAAATTTATTACAAGGTGAGTTTTTACAAAAATGGTCTTTTAAACTTACTTTGAAGCCATAATTAAGTGTAGAATATTGCAATATTTACATGTTTTATTATTAGCTAAGAGTAGGTTAAAAAGGCTGTTTTCCTGTAAAATTACTTCCGGATTCGCCCTTATCCATTATACAACCGATCGTTCAAATGACAAACCGACCGTTCACTACCTGAATATACCCGAGCGCTTTAACAACTAGTGATAGTGCTTTCTTTTACGGCTTAGTGTAGTTGTTTTTTTAGTATTTATTGCTTGTCTATCTCATATAAAGGTTAAAAAGCTTTTTTTATTGAATGTTTCGTTTGTTATTCTTCACGTCATTTAATGGCAAAAGTCTGTGTAACCATTTATCGAAAAAAGACCCCTAAAAATCAAATCGGTGGATATGCTTAGGTCCAAGCCTACAAATATCTAGCCCAACCCAGCCTACTTCGAAACTTATACATATGCATTGTCGTTATGTAGCTATCTATATAGAAAAATTAGATATGAGATACAAACTTTATATGCACGATGATCTAATACTAAATAACCTTCAAATGATCTCGATTATTTCTAAATAACCATGGCCATTTGTCACGAGTTATTTCCAAATGATCTAAAGTTAAGGTGACTAGTAAAACAAATAAAAAATTAGTCTTGGGCTTCTAATTAAAAGTTTTTAGCACTTAATTTTGTATATATATATATCTTCTAATTTAATATTAATTCTAGTTCAGACCCAACTCTAACTAATAATCATTTTAATTTTTAATTAGGATAAATATATGCAACGCATCCTGCAATATGCTAATTCATCACACACAATATGTAAATATAATTTGTAGATTTGTGTAACTATATAACAAAAATTTAAATTAATATAAGGTTAGGGTAAGGGTAAAGATAAAGGTTAGTGTTAGAAGTTAAAATAAATAATAATATATACCAAAATTTTGCAAGAAATTTTTTTTGTTAGAGCATGAAAGGTGGTTAAGTAAATGAAATTTTTTGATATTACAAATTTATAAAAATTTCTTTATTTTGTTACACAAAAAATTTTCATATTATACCTGATCTTCAAATTTAATTGGAAAATCGTTAGGGTGCAATATACAAGTACATCTCAGTGTGCGATGCCTAATTAAGTCCTTTATTTAAATATAAATCTGTGATATCACAATTTGCTAAATTTATCAAAATCCTTATTTTATATCATTTGTAAACTTTTATGAAATTACAAAGTTACAAAAAATATAAATCAAGTGATTTATCATTTATAACATATATTTTGAATAAGCCTAAGAAAATACAAAAAGTTTTGAAATATTTCAAAGTATTAAAAAAAAATTAAAACAAATACATTTAAAGCATTCCACAATACTTCACATAATTTCTTTAATAAATACTTTAAGATATTTCAGAATATTGCAAAAGGCATTTTTTTGACATAATACAATGCAGAAACTCTTAAATTAACTAATCCTATATATGTGGCCAAATTTTGGGTTGGGTCGAAAGTTGGGTCGGATTGGGTCGGAGCTAATAAAATTGCAGAAAATTTTGCGAATAAAAAAAAAAAAACAAAAATATAGTATCCCTTAGATTGTAACACAGGCAAATTTGCCTGCGTATTTTAAAATTTTTAATAAAATTTTAAATATTGATTTTAGCCATATCTTTTCTAAGTAAAAAATATTCTTTAAGTTTTGTTTTAGTAACTTTGTTATAAAATTTTTTTAAAATCATTAGAAAACTTTAATATAATAAATGTTTAAAGTTCTTGTATTGGCATTTTTACTATTAAAATTTTTCTTTAGATTTTTTCAAATTTTATATGTTCCCGTCTATAAAAAAAATCTTTACTTCTAATACAAGTTTTAATTTTTACAAGTAAATCATTAAAGTTGCAATAATGAAAGTTGTCATCCTTTATATAAACTACAATATTGTCTTAAGAACTATAGTTCTAAAACTAAAACTAAATAAGATCGCAGAAAAATTGTAATAAAATTTTTTAAAAAAATTTTTTCTTAAAATTATCTATTTTTAGCTTATATGTAACTATAATTTATTTTCTTATAATATAAAAACTAATTTTGCAAAAAAGTAATCCTTATTTTCAAATATAATTGTACAAAGTTTTATTTAATTATTTTAGTATTTTAAAAAAGTAAATCAGAGCTAAAAAAGTGCAAAAACACAGGCAAATTTGCTTGTGTTCTACTACAATCTAAGGGATAAAAAAAAAATTTAGTTTTTTTAAAAATTTTTTTAAAAATTTTTTTATAATTTTGCTAATTCTGGCTGACATTATGGTAATTCTGGCCAAAATTATAGCGGCCAAATTTTATGTTTATTAATAAAAATAGATAACTTTAAACCTTTATAAAAGTAGTTAAACCTAATAAATTAAAAAACTAATTCTATAGCTTTATTCTTAAAGTCTTTCTCTACATTACTATAGAAAGAAAAACTGTCCTAGCTATACTAGTTATTTTTTATAACGGTTTAAAAATTATCAATTTTACTTGTTGATTTAAGGGTTCCCGCACTGTAGCAAATTTGTAATACAATTTAAAAATTGAACAATTTAAAATATTAAAATATACGAAGGAAGAAGTATACGCATGGATTGGACAAGGAGTTCATGCGTGCTGGAATATAAAATAGATAGTAGTTTTGACAGGCAGCAAACCCTGACTGCAGATCTAAATGGTTTTTCTTTATTGAAAGAAAAAACCTAGAGAGAAAAAGTTTGTTATAGCAGGCCACACCTAGGTATCTCTAAGACAACTAGGTGGGGCACACTTTAGCATTAGTGCCAAAAATGGCAAATTTTGTAAGATAAAATAGTATATTTTAAAATTTACAAAAGTTAAATAAAGTAGAGCTTGGAACCGGATATTTTTTTATCCGTACGGTTGTAACCTTTTTATAAAATTAATATCCAGATAATTACTAGTTTTTAAATAACCTCGCAGATAACCTGAAACCTATTAAATAACCAGATATCCTAAGAATACTATGGGTAATCACGAGCATGTTTTGCATTGATATTTGTTGCATATTGAAATTCAAACAGGTTTTGTACATGTACATATGTATAGTACATACCTGATAAGTACAGTACATACATACTGTATGTACATATGTACTAACTGCTAAGGCTCTGCAAGAGCCGGCATGTGCATTATTAAAGCATAGTATCTAATTTATATCACATTTGGCACTATGAGCACATGCTAGCACCTAGTATGTACGTACATCAGAAAATTTTTTATATAGATATATATCGATATATAGCAATAAATCGATGCATATTGATTAGAAAATAACGGCATATATCGATAATTTAGGTTATGTAACGATACATAACTAAAAAATGATTTATACTAGTAAATGATAAATATCATTAAATAACTAATTATCGATATATATCGATTATATTAATATCGATATAAATCATTTATTAGATTCATATCGCAATCTAGCAGACCTATTACTATCGACATATAGCGATATTTGTTATTTATCGATATATAACCTATTGATATATATTAACAATTAACAAAAATCACTATATATCGATAGTAATAGGTCTGCTAGATTGCGATATGAATCTAATAAATGATTTATATTGATATTAATATAATCGATATATATCGATAATTAGTTATTTAACGATATTTATCATTTACCGGTATATATCGATATGTTTGCTCTTTATCGATATTTATCTTTTACCAATATATATTGATATGATTTTCTGTATTACCATGCAATTTATATCTATTTATTGATTTAGATCGGATATTAATTTATCCGATGCATATCGATATGCATCTATTTATTGCATTGTAGCAAATTGATTAACGATAAACTCTTTAATTTTATTAGAACATGTAAATGTTCATCAAATATTCATTTGTCTTATCAAATCTTGGAACAATATGAACGGTTTTGTCTATACTTTCTATGGGAATACAACTGTAATACTTAATTAATTTTAATTTAGGGCATTCCCACAGTTCGCCCTCTTCTTCATACCACCGAACAAGCACGAATTCAAGCGGTTCTCTGTCTACCGCTCGGTAAAACTTAAGTATTAGCAATACCTGAAAATTAATATATAATTATTATATTAGTATATAATTACTCGTGATGTAATGATAATATTGTCTATATTCGCGCTTGTTTTGCTTTCGTTATTACTCATTATTATTAATATACTTATTACCATTATATATATATGCAGAATCAGATAATGTGAATATTACTTACTAAGCCGTACCAATTTACATCTTTTTCATCAACTTTAGCACTTATTTCAACATTAGAAAACATAGGTTTTCCGTGAAATTTCGTGGTAGCACGAATAATATCAGTGCTATCTAAAGCTGCTGATGCAAAAAATTCTATCTGTGCATCATCGTCAATTGACATACTTGATTCCTCTTCAAAAAATTCGTCGAGGCCGGTTAGCAGGTTTTGCAAACCTTCTTTTTGTAAAGAGTCTATGTCTTTATTTTTTTTGAGGAAGTCATCAAGATCTTCCAAATTTATTGTCCACAACCGCTTTCTGAACCCTTTTGTTCTTCGTTTCCTTTTGGAAACTTCTTTTTCGGTTAACTTTTTTCTTTTAACCTATATATCGATTATTAGTGATATATAGCCATTTTATTTAATATATATGAATAGGGACCAAATTGGCAAAAAAATTTGCGTCACGAAAAATTAATTATCATGAATTATCGATGGCCATCGATAATTCATGATAATTAATTTTTCATGACGCAAATTTTTTTGCCAATTTGGTCACTTTTTTAGCCTACCGTATTTATTATTTGTTTCATATATTCTTTTTTGTTTGACATGCGGTAGGGATTTTTGACATAAGTCTTATGAAGTGTTTCATATGTTTCCATGGACATGCTATTTACTGACCCATATTCTTTAATTGCAGGTATTATATGATAGCACCAAGAATGTAGTTTTGGGAGTTGGAGGCCACTTCGAGAATATTTTGAAAATAATGCAATGAATTCTTTGGCCCAATCCATAATAAATGTCTATGATATTATACATTAATACTGTAATAAAGCATTTGTAAAGATAAGTGTTTGTTTTACCTGAAGCTGATTACAAGAATCGTTTGTAAACGATTCTTTTCGAGTGGCCATATACATTCGAAGGAACTTGTAGTGAACCTGACATAACCGCTTATTACTAACACCCGGCCTTTCATAATTATTGTATAGATTATCTAGGGCGAAGATTATTATTTTCATTATATTTCGCAGTTCATCGGCTGTTAAACGTGTTATATCAGATATATTCTTCATTATTTTGAGGCCGTGGAATCTAGGAATCAACGTTAATCGTTGTTCAAAATTTTGAATTACTTGGCTCTCACACTGCTCAAGTAAAAGCTCTTTAGTAAAGTCTAGCATATACTTGAAGAGGCCAAGATCCAAGATATGCATTCGATCGGGGACGATTGCTTCATATATATTGAAGTTACTATAATTATATATTAATTTATTATGGTATATATTAATTTATTACAATTATGTAATTATATTATATATTAACATTATAATTATATATTTAATTAATAATATCATCAATGAATAACGGGTACATATCAGGAAACAAATCTCCCGATATGTACCCATTATTCTATAGATCCGCCAAATAACTGTAGCATATCAGTAGTATATTAGTAGCATATAGGTTAGATATCGGGAGGTAGATCAATAATAGTAACATAATATTAACATACTAGAATATCCCTTGGACTGAGAGTAAGATACCGGGACGTCCCAGTATGTTAATATTATGTTACTATTATCGATCTACCTCCCGATATCTAACCTATATTACCAATATGCTACTGATATGCTACAGTTATTTGGCGGATCTATAGAATAATGGGTACATATTGGGAGATTTGTCTCCCAATATGTACCCGTTATTCATTGATTCAACATGTGTATATTAATTCAATAATAACTATTGATTACATACCCTATCTCCCAAAATGCATTTACTTCAGAATGAATTGAATTATCTTTTGCTTCACCGTTATTAATCGCTCGTATCATATTATTTGGTGTTTTAGGTGAAGTATTATTTAAATTTATATAATTCAAATCATCCCTTGATACTAGTGTGTGCAATGGGCCAGGCCAAACCCAGTAATTTGCGGGTTGGGTTGGGTTTGGGCCGGGTCTGGGCTCAAATTTTTAGGCCCAATAATTAATTGGGCTGGGTACGGGCTGGGTTTATAAAATATCAGGCCGGGTCCGGGTATACCAGGCCGGGCCCGGGTATTATAAATAGGCCGGCAAGGCCCGTTAAAAATCTGTAGTTCTTATTGGCTACAGGCTTATCACAAGATATCTTAAACTCCAAGTACGGAAAAAGTATAGATTGGTTTTACCTGCAACTCTAATACATACATATGTACGTATTTGTATGTATTTTCTTATTGTTATACGTACAAAATATAAATATAACTTAAAACTTTTTTTCAACTATATATATATATATATAACATCTATATAATTCGAGTAAATGGTTTATGAAAAATAAATCTTCTTTCGTGATTTTTTTTTTTTTTTTTTTTGCATCGTTTAAGTTTGTAATTTTCCTAATGTAGAAATGAGGAAAATGATGAACATGTGGAAAATGACGTATTTCAAAGTTAATTTAAAGAACTGTTGCCCCTTTTTTTTTTTTTAAATAAAAGTATGAAATTATACGCTAAAAGAACAATATATTTGTGGTTATTCTGGATCGTTTCATTTAAGCAATTACAACTATCTATAACTACAGAATTACTAGAGGGTAGCGCTAAATGCAATTATTGTAATACTGTTTTTAAACATGATGCCAGTACGGGAACGAGTACTTTGATTCGCCATATAAAAAATACCCTGTGTAGCAAGAATCTTAGAGATGAATCGCAACAGCAATTGCAAATTTCTAAATTAGGTGTTGTTAATCACCGATTCTCTCAAGAAAAAAGCCAGGAGGATTTAGCCGAAATGATTGTCATACACAGATATCCTTTTCACATAGTAGAGCACAAAGGGTTCTTAAAGCTTCTTAAAAATTTACAACCACAATTTAAGGTTATGAGTATAAATACAACACGCGCAGACTATAAGAATTGTGTCTCAGATCTTGAGGAAAAAGTTCATATTATGATCCAAGAGGCCCCCAGGCATCTGAGTTTTACTACCGATCTTTGGACAATGAACCAGAATCTTGGCTACATGGCTATAACATGTATGATATATATTTTCTTTTTGCATATATTTATTTTTCTAGTTGTTTATTTATTATATTTTTACTAGGTCACTTTGTTAATAAAGATTGGAACCTTCGCAAATTAGGTTTAGCTTTTAGATTAGCACCTACGCCGCATACTGGAATTGCCATTGCCGATACGTTTTTTAAATGCCTTAAGGACTGGGATATCGTGTCTAAAGTGTGTATTCAGTAATTAGCAAGTTTTTAATTTATGTATTTATTGACATATTATTTTATAGACTTTAGCAATTACCTTGGACAACGCTACCAGTAACAGTGCTGCAATAACAAATATAAAGCGAAAGCTCAGTGAAAAAAGTATACTTGTTGCAAATGAGAGTTTACTACATCAGCGCTATTGCGCCCATATACTAAACCTCATAGTTACTGATGGACTTAAAGTAGTCAAAGATATTGTAAATGCAGTAAGTAAATAGGTTAATATCTTAATTGAATTTAAGCATAATACTGTCAACTCTCCCTAAACCAAACTAGTTACTAATATACTAATTAGCATATAGTATGTACTATAGCGATCATAATATTTTGCTATTTTATTTTAATTGCAGAAATATTATTATTTTATTCTTATTTTTTCAAATTCGATTACTATTTGTAAAACATCACGTAGATAATGGCTTTTTTTTTATGTCAATATAAAATAAGCATAATTCAAGATAAAAAAAGCATAAGTGCGATTTCAAAATCAAGCTCAATTGAACAATGCGAAAAAAAAAATACGATATTTAAAGCTTGCTAAAAAAAGCTGTAGTGGACGATAAAATCTGGAGCTCGTTATAAAAATGTAGGTCTAGAATTCTGTCAGAGATATCAAACGGACAAATAGAATTTGCAACTGGATATTTAGCACATTGATTTGATAAAATTAATAATGCGTGGAAAAATAGTGCACTTAAAATGATTCGTAATTCAAACGAAAATGTACAAGAATTTAACAGAAATTGAAAAATCACTATAAAACTGGTTATGAGAATCCTTCGTTTCTAGGATGCGTTGGAGTATCAAGAAATACCTTTTGATAGTTGTCATTTGATATTGATTTTGCAACAAAAATTTGTACCCGAATTTGCTCTGGAATCTTTATTACTAAATCGTAGCTAAAAAGTCATGTCTTAGAATTCAAATCAACACTTAAATAGCACTTTAAAATGGAATTTCAGTAGATATGTCACAAATAAAAAGAAGACATTCGAATAATATTTAAAATTTTAATTGTTAATTTAATGCAATATACAAACTGGATGATCGGTCAGTTTGGGACAAGGAAAAAAACAAAGCATTTTACTTAGTATTCAAATCGACTAATAATGAGATATTGGTAAAGGGTGTTTTAAAACTTTACAATTATGCTATAAGCATTGCAAATGCATTAAATTAATCAAAGTTTATAGCGGTTGTACCAAATAAAATTATGTAAGTAATATGGATTTTATTATATTAATAAATGTTAATATAATCGTTATTATAAAACGTTCTTACTTTTTTTAATTTATTTATAACTAGTGTTTAGTAAGTTGTCTGGTTTAAAGAGAGTTGACATACTTACTCGCAGTTGATGTTATTAGATCCGAGATTGTGTAAATTGGATTCACAGTTCAGAACGTTGACAGCAAATTTTTGAGGATTACGTTTCTGGGCTTTGTAATGAACTTGTTTCAAGCAAAAGACCGGCTCTTAACATTATCACCCACTGGAATTCGACGTATATTATGTTGATGACTATGATCTCATATAAATGTATATTTGAACGTCTTGCATATAGAGATGCTAGTTTTGAGCCAATTGCACCCCTGGACGAAGATTGGGAAAAGGCCGAGATTCTCTGCAATCTCTTAAAGCCATTTTATGAAAGTAAGTAATTCCATATTTGCGCGAAATATAGTATTGAGTTTAACTTTTGTTCATATACTTTACTATGAACTTAGACTAACCATTATATTAATTCAGTTACCAATATTATATCAGGAAGCACCTACTCTACTTCCAATACTTTTCTTCCTCAATTGTTAAAAATTAAAGCGCACCTTGAACAAGATATTACTAACTTAGATCCTTTTCTTACTCAAATATTGACGCCAATGCAATCTAAATTTAGCAAATACTGAGCAGATACTGGAGATATGCATTGCATTGCGTCGATATTAGATCCGCGTTTTAAAATGTCGCTATTAACTTACCTATACAAACAGAAAATGAATTTGTTATATGATGAAGCAGAGGAAAAGTTAGCTTCAATCAGATCGAAGTAAGGAATTTAATTCAGCTTCGTTAGGGTGGAATAATTCGTTATTGCAAAAAATCCTAGCATTACCAATAATCGAGAGCTTAATTATATGACGTTTCAAATGCTATATTTTATATTTAAATCACATGATTTTACCAATAATAAAATCCGAAAACTTGAACACCAATTCGAATGATTAGTAATACATCTAAAGTCATGAGACTGTGCTCTCAATTATTGGTTATGCTAGAGCCAACTTATTATAATATTTGCTGTTTAGAATTACAACTATTTACCATTCAACTTATATGCAGCATACAGTTAATACAGTGGTGTCAGATAATTCTTTGAAATTTTCAAGATGATGAAATGCAAGACTTTGATGCTTTTCTTAATGCCAATCGGACTAGTGTTGAAAATGAATTGGATGAACTTGAGCAATATCTTGCTGCCCTGCTTTATCCCCGTTCTCACTCAGAGCCATTTGACCTTCTGGCCTGGTGGAAAACAAACGAACCAAAATATCCCTCTGTAGCATCAATAGCTATGGACATTCTGCAATTCCTATAACCTCTGTACCTTCTGAATTGGTAAATAAGCTTTTTTAAGTTCAAATTATTTTTTCAAAAATGAGCTAATCTATATTTTATATTCAGGTATTTAGTACGGCCGGAAGAATTGTTGATAACTATCAGTCAAATCTTACTCCAGAATCAATCGAAATGCTAATATGCGACCAAGATTGGTTAAATAATGCAGAAGAATGGGGCTTGAATTAACTAATGATAATTTTTTTCTTTGCATTCTTTTTTTTTGCTATTGCAATTTATCTATTTCGGTTTATTTTTGGAACTGGGACTTTTCTTTTGTGACGTTTTCTTTTTTTTTCACACAATTATTCAGAGCCAAATGCTAATCAATCTATCTAATTAAACTTGTTAGTTGCGTCTTAAAATATGTGTTTATTCTTAGATTTTTAACTTAGATCTATGAATTCTTATTTACACGTATACTTATGCTAAGATACTCTAATTTAAAAGGCAAATCGAAATTTCAATTGCACTTTTCATAAAACTACAATAAAGAACTAAGGTTATAAGATTTATTAGTTCTTAATTCTTAAGACTAATTTAAAACCAATTTTTTCATCCGTGTAGATTACTGTGTAATGGCTAATAATGCTTAAAGGACAATTAACAATTCTTTATTTTTTTTTAAATGTATCTCAGTGTTAGAAATATGTTTGGATAAATGATTTTTAAAGTGAACTTAATATTTTTCAAAAAATCGTGATTTATTATGCTATGCCCGTGAATGATACTAACTAGTAAATGCCAGTTAGTAAAATTTCCTACATTATTATATCAGATGAATAAATATTAGATTCTTTAGTGCAGTATATAGGTGCTTGTTTAATCTGTAAAACATGGTGTAGTTCAGAGCTGGGCCCTGGCAATTTACGGGTTGGGCGGGCTTGGACCGGGCCCGGGTCCAGATTTTCAAGCCCGTAATCAATTGGGCCGGGCCCAGGCTGGGTTTATAATTTAATGGGCCAGGTCCGGGCTCAGATATTTAGGCCTGTAATCAATTGGGCCGGGCTTGTACCGGGCTTGTAATTTAATGAGCCGGACTTGGGCTCAAGTAAACCCGGTCCAACCCAGCCCATTGCACACCCTACTCTCCATGTGCGCGTTATTACTTTATTATAGTTGATGGTTTTTTTTAATTCATTTATGCTATTCATTATTTATCTTGTTATTAAACTATGTATTACAGTATTAGTTAGTAAGCGATTTAGTTAATAAAGATTATATATATAAGTATTTAAGTTTAAAAACATTGTTTTATTTTTATTAATTAAGTTTAACCAGATGCACATTTACAATAGCTACCAGGATATGTCTATTAAAAATCGGTATTATAAATTCAAATTTATAGTTAAAATCCATCTTTTTGTTTAATATTTTCTAAAAATTTAAAGTTTTTTTTTTATTTCGGACCGTTAATCAGATTTTTTAACGTCACCAGAAAGCTCGCCCTGTTAGTTGCACATTTTTATACGTGCATACACAGACTTGATTATAAAGTTATAAAAACGGCCATTAATTAATCCCTATTATATACATGTACTTTTCAATTCTTATATTATAAATTATATATAAGATATTATATAGCATATTAAACCTTGATACAAAGAATTTAAAAAATATATATCTAGAAACTCATTATAGCAACATCTATTATCTCGCTTATTCGCTTTAGGTTTTGGGTATATGCGGGCTACAGTCCGGGTCGGGCCCACTCAAAGCCCGCCATAGCCCGGCCCGGCCCGTATCTGGATGTTCTATACGGGTTTTAGGCTGGGTCGGGCTTAAAAATATTTTTGTCGGGTTTATGAAAGCCCAGCCCGACCCAGCCCATTCCGGACCCTAACCCCACCCACCCACACCTGATACCCCAATTAGCCAATCAGATTTTATGATTATTAAAAAGTTAAATATAACATTTAATAGAAATAACTTTTGATCTACTGGACCAAATTTGATGATTTAACTACCAAAATGATTCTCTCAATAAGAGGATTCTAGCAAGCCCAAAATTGTTAAAATCTAATTACAGGATCCTGTGATCGGAATAGATTTGTGCTACTATAAAAGTTCTATAATTTATTAAATAGTTATAACCTATTTATAGTAACACAAATTTATTTCAATCTAGGTGAGTTTTGACCATTCTAGTAGGTTTAGGTCACAGATAAATTAGTCTGAGCTTCTATTCTTGCATGTAATTTATATATATTTGTCCTTGTACAATTTAAGTTTTTATACATTATATGTAATTATTTATATAAATTACCCAATAAAAGATATAAGCAAGGCCTTACCTTAAAAAAAAAAAATAATAATTTATTTCGATCTTAGGATCCTGTGATTAGATTTTAACGATTTTGGGCTTGTTAGAATCCTCCCATTGAGAGGATCATTTTGGTAGTAAAATCATCGAAATTGGCCTAGTATATCAGAAGTTATTAACAATTAAAAATTAAAAATTAATTGTTAATAACTTTTGATATACTGGTCCAATTTTGATGGTTTTACTACCAAAATGATCCTCACAATGAGAGGATTCTAACAAGACCAAAATCGTTAAAATCCAATCACAGGATCCTGTGATCAGTATAGATTTGTGTTACTATAATTTATTAAATAATTATAACCCATTTATAGTAACACAAATTTGTTTCGATCTTAGGATCCTGTAATTGGATTTTAACAATTTTGGGCTTGTTAGAATCCTTTCATTGAGAGGATCATTTTGGTAATAAAATCATCAAAATTGGCCCAGTATATCAAAAGTTATTAACAATTAAAAATTAATTTTTAATTGTTAATAACTTCTGATCTACTGGGCCAATTTCGATGATTTTTACTACCAAAATGATTCTCTCAATGAGAGGATTCTAACAAGCCCAAAATCGTTAAAATCCAATTACAGGATCCTAAGATCAAAATAAATTTGTATTACTATAAATGGGTTATAATTATTTAATAAATTATAGAACTTTATAGTAACACAAATCTATTCCGATCACAGGAACCTGTGATTGGATTTTAACGATTTTGGGCTCACTAGAACCCTCTCATTGAGAGGATCATTTTGGTAGTTGAATCATCAAATTTGGTCCAGTAGTTCAAAAGCTATTAATTATCCAATATTATTAATAAATCTATAATTTTGGTCAAAAATAATTTTGCAACTTTGGCCGGAATTATGAAATTTTGGCCGGAATTACACATGATACTTCAGCTGACCCACCCACCCACCCAGAAATCAGCTGATTTCTGGAAGCTCCTTTAGGTCATGCTATAGAGAATATATGATTCAGTTTTTAAAAATATAGAAAACTGTTGCTAAGCTTTTACGAAGCTAGTTACCAGCCTTTAGTTATGCCGAGTTTCGTAAAAAAAACTGTATTTAAATAGCTGGAATTTTTATTATTAAATTTTTTAAAGGTTGGATATTATATATATAAATCTGCATATAAATCTATATATAAATCTATATCGTGAAGATCAATTATCTACTTGTGTAATGTTGAGTTGCCCTGTTTATTTACTATCCCTTAGCTATAACCAAAATTAAAAAACTACTATTATTAGACCTGACTCATCTTAACAAATTGAGAAATTAATTTATAGCCTTTTAACGAAGAATTAAATACTATTTTACTTTTTAACCAACCGGACATAGAAAGCCCAATGAGCAATGGTGCTTTGCGATTTGCTGCTTAAACAATAACTGATCTCACTAATGCCCTTGGACGAGACTCTGAGAAGCTCTTATTATAGTTACAGATTTTTATGAAGATGGAACCCAAGACCCTGCTGATTGGTTAAAGAAATTCAAAAGAGCTGCTAATGCTAATTGATGGAGTGCTAAATGAAAACTTTATTTGCACCTGTGTATTATAAAGGTGTTGCTTTGGACTGGTACCAATCCTTGAATCTAGTACCAAACGCTTTTAATAACAATAACAATCACTATCAAAATACAAGTTTTCAACATCTTTTTAAACCCTATTTTTATACCACTAAGCAAAAGGCCATATAGCAAAAATAGCTTTTTGATATTAAGCAAGAACCTACTGAAACCATAGATAGCTATATTAATTGGTTTCATATATTACATAGAAAAGTGAACCCAAAGAATGACTTTCTAGCTAATTTTGTGAAGCAACTTTTTATTCAAGGATTGTGTCCTGAGTATGCAGTAACCGTATGTTGCCGAAAATAAGCTACCTTTTTTTGCTGATTTTTAACAAAAAAAAACTATGGTTACTTATTTTCAGGTTATTTACTATTTTAAATAATTAAAGCACAATAAAGAGTAGCTTATTTTCGAATACAAAACTTTAACAAGTAAAATAAATAAATAAATATGCTGTAGACAATAAATAAATATGCTGTAGACGATAAATAAATATGTTATAAACAATAAATAAATATGCAGAAAAAAATCAGATATAACTTATTATAAAGTGATTTTTGGTTAATTGATTATAGTCACTACATAGTAAAGTCTAAATTTTACTAAGCAAATCGATTAAAGTCGTATAAGTAACCTTGTTCAGCAGATCAAAATACGCATACTCTGAAAATTTTATATAAATTGGAGAATGTTTTATTATTTGACTTTTAATTTTTATGTTCAACAGTTTTTTTATAAAAAAAAACTGTTAAACGTAAAAATTAAAAGTCAAATAATAAAAAGTTCTCCAATTTATATGAAGTTTTCAGAATATGTGTATTTTGATCTGCTAAACAAGCTTGCTTATGCGACTCATATCTGCAGATTTTTGGAATTTATTATTAAAAATTCTAAAAATCTTTAATAGCAAATAATTTTTGTTTCACTGGTCTGTTTTTGATGAAACAACTACCAAAATGTTCATATTGATGAGACAATTCTAATGAAACCAAAATCATTAAAATCCAATCACTGGATCCAGAGATCATTAATGATTTGTATCACTTTGCGTATTTAATGATTGCAAAAAACTAATCCTTAAATATCTGAAGTGATACAAATTGTTAACGATCTCTGGATTCAGTGATTGGATTTAGCGATTTTGGGTTCATTAGAACCGTCTTGTCAATGTGAATATTTTGGTAGTTGTTTCATCAAAAATGGACCAGTAGAACAAAAGTTATTCGCTGTTAAAGATTTTTGGAATTTTTAATAGTAAATTCCAAAAATTCATGAATATGTTTAATCGATTTGCTTAGTAAAATTTAGACTTTACTATGTAGCAATGTTCATCGATTATAGGAGTAGCTTATTTTTAGAACTAAAAATTTTATTAATTATCTTTTGGTGCAACAAAGGGTAGCTTATTTTTGGGTTAAAGGTATTTTGACGTTTTTGGATCAAAACTAGGTGTAGCTTATTTAAGGAGTTAGCTTATTTTCAGCAATATACGGTAATGTTCAAGCTGTTGTATCTAATAATTTATTGAAAAATTCCTCTAATAAAAAACTAAAAAGTTAATGACTACTTCTACAACCAACACAGACCAAACTATTCAACAACTTACTGACCAAATTGCCAAGCTTAGTATTAATCTAGCTTAGACACAAACTACTACTATTCTTTTTATTAATTATGCTACGATCTATAAATAGAATTTTAGCCAATCAAATTTAACTAAGATAAGATTTTTCTTGACCTCCTATCCTCTAAAATATTATCTAATAAATGTTAGTGCCCTTATTTTATCAACAATTATTTTACTAATAGCTCACTTAGCCGATATCACACCAAGTGACAATTTACTAAAAATATATATCTGCAACTAATAAAATGCTAATGCTAACTCTATGTGATATCAGCTAAGTGAACTTTTGGTGAAATAATTGTTAATGAAGTGATTAGCATAGAGTTAATACCTTTATCCAGATATATTTTTTATATCTGGATTAATTCGGTTTTATCATAGTATATATCCAGATTTAAATTTAAATCTGGATTTATTTATATCCGGATATAAAAATATTATATCATGTTATATCACATGACATAGTATATATCCAGATATATAAATTCGAATAGAGATGTTAACTCTAGATTAGTACCAATTTTTCTATAGTTGGTACTATTTAAAACCAAAAAATTTTATATATAGATACCAATTTTTTAGCTACAATATAATATGATTAACTAATAAAAATACAAAAAATTTTAATATTAAATTTTATTAATAAATTTTAAAATTTTGTTAATAAATTTAAATTTTGTTATATTTTTATAAATGCCAAATTTTAAACTTAAATTAATATAAACTTTTTAAAATAAAAAAGTAGTGACACGCCCCAATCATGTGCAACCAATCAAAATCGATCTCAGAAATCAACTCAGCTCGAATTTTGCAGGGCCAATCAAAAGAACGAAATAGTGATTACACTTTTTTTAAAATATAATGCGGCCAATTACATAATTTTTTTAATTAATTAATAATTTATTATAACGTGATCAATTACAATATTATAACATCATAGATCCATATACGCAGTACAGCATGTGCCCAGCAAATAATAAAAAAAACCTCACATACACAAAAAGTTCGTAATTCAAATATAATCTATACCTAAATTTGACAATTTACTTGCATGTCAAAACCGCTATAAACCTCCACCAGAGTTTGCTCTAATCTCATATGCTCATATACAAAAAGAACCAAAAGCTCAAAAACAATAACAAAACCCAGCTATATAGTCCTTGCTATGCTTGAACAATAAAAAATATTTAGGGTTCTAAAGTTTTCGTACATCAGCAAATTTATAATAGCGTTATCTTATGTAAGGTCTTACGAACTATAATATAATCAAAATATTACATAATATATTTCGAAATATTTCGAAATATCAAATTTTTAAAATATCAAATTTTTGAAATATTATGAAAGTAATTCCGAAATATTTCGAAATATGTTACGAAATATTTCGAACCCTTTCAAAATATTTTAGGACTAGAAAACCAAGCTGGATCAGTAGATTTGTAATCTGGATCACGCATTAAACTGATTTTTTGAAATAGTTCGAAATAGTTCAACGATGTTTAAATTCTGTACTACAAAATTAGATTAGATCTTTTGTTTATAATTAGATCTTCTATTTTGTTTTTTTTTACTTTTTAATCGTAACGATATATAATAATTAACAGATCTTTAACAATTATATACCCGTCACGAAAATTTCAACCCAAATCACCGAGTAAAAAAAAAAAAAAAATTTTAAAAAGTTCAAAAACTCTTAAGCCCGTTTAATCTACAAGCTACCAAGGATCATAAATATATATACCACAAATTGAACCAAAAAACTTAAAAAAAAAGGCCGTTTTGAGCAATTTTTACCCTCTCCCTTTTACCTCTCTCTTCCTTTTTCTCTTCTCTCTTTTTTTTTCTTTTTTCTCTCTTTTTTTTTCTTTTTCTTTTTTTTTTTTTAATATTTCGAATATATTCGAAATATTTTAGGATGATCTGTAACCTGGATTATATCAAGGACGCGTTTGACTAATATTTCGAAATATTTTGATAATTTTTGATAATTGTACTACAAAATCAGATTAGATTTTTGTTTATTTTTTTTTTGTTTATAATTTATATTTTTTAATTTTTTTATTTTATTTCTACATTTTACTACTAGCACTTTGCAAGAATCTAATACTTTTCAGCACTTTGCACAAGCTAACTTAGGTTTTCGACACTTTGCAAGAACACATTCCAGCAATTTCTAAATTTCAAGAACGCAAGTTTTCGCAAGTTTTCGCAAGGTTTTACAAGGTTTCACTTTATTTATTTTTCATTTTATGTTTTTTGTTTTTGTTTTTTTTTATTGTTATTAATTTATTTTATTCCGGCACTTTGCAAAAACCTTTGACGATTTCTAAATTGCAAGATTATGAACTCTTACTTCAGAAAAATAGAGATTTGGGGCTTCATTTATTTTTTATTTAGTTTGTTTACATTTTTGTTTTTTGTTTGTTTTCTTTTTTTACTTATTTTTTTAATTTTATTTTATTTTATTTATCTTTTACTTTTTTTAGAACTTTGCAAGAAAACGACTTGACTTTTCCGGTACTTTACAAGAAACCAATTTTAACATCTCTGGAACTTTGCAAGAAGTTATGAATATGAACAGTATATGAACGAATATAATCGAATATAATCGAATATGAGCAAATATAAGCAAATATAATAGTTTATTTTTTTTCGTTTTTGTTTTTTTGATAATTTTTTGGGTTTGTTTTTTGTTTTTGTTTGTTTTTTTTACTTATTTTTTAATTTTATTTTATTTATTCCTTACATCTTTCAGAACTTTGCAAGAAAACGACCTGACTTTTCTGGTACTTACAAGAACGTCAACTCTAATTTCTCTACCACTTTGTAAGAAATAGCGAATATAAGCAAATATAAGCAAATATGAGCAAATATATGCAAATATATGCAAATATAAGCGAATATTAGGAATATTTTTTTATACAGTGCGAGACAGCATAAAACATCCAATCATACATATAGACGCCAATTTTGGGTGCTTGTATAATCAATTCTGATTGGCTAATTTTGTATAATTGATTTTGATTGGTTAAAAATTTATATATATTTTCTTTTTTTTTATATTAAACGCCAATTTTTTGAACTCATATAAACTTTAATCCATTATAACTTCTTCAAAACAAAAAATAAAAAAATCCTCTGACAAAAATGTAGTTTATCTAAAAATCTATCAACTTGTCAGAGGGTTTTTTAATTTAGCTTGTTTTAAAGAAGTTATAACACTTTAAAGTTTTCTTAATAGACGTTAGATGTTTTATGCTGTCCCGCACTATAGCTAACTGTGGGGTGAGCGAAAATAAGTATTTAAGGTAGTTTTTGTATTAATGTAAAAATAATACGTAATATAATAAAGTATATAATATTAATTAAAAATGTATATTTAATAAATATAAAATATAATGTATAATAATAAATAAAAAATATAAAATTTTATATTAAATTGCAAAACTGTGCGAAATATTGCGAAAATCTGTAAAAAAGCATAATTATATGAATATATATATTGTTTATTTATTTTTTAAAAAAATTTTAAAAATTTGCAAAATATTGCGAAACAATGTGAAAATATCAAAATAACACCTCCTGCGCGCATTAGTTTATTGATCTGCATAAGTACGTGCCCCTTGTAGAGAAGAGTAATTTGCATTGTTTTAGTCTATTTTGCAATATTTCGCAATATATTTCGAAATATTTCGAAATAATAACTATAATATTACCATAATATAACGTAATATATTACGTAATATACCGTGTCGATAGTAAGGTTTTCGTAATATTACGAACCATAATATCTTACATAAGATTACGTCAGTGATGGTAAATGACTTGAAATGACCCAAATCTCAAATGACTAGTGACCAGTCATGGGTCATTTCAAAAACCAGATGACCTGTTATGGTCATTTGAAATCCCGTGATGCAGCTGACCAATCAGAATGTGCATCACATAGATCACATTTATTTTTTTAAATTTTTTTTTCATTTATAACTATAGCAGTCGCGTCGTTCATAGGTGCCGATATTACTGCTGCGTCGTTATGGAGGTTGATTAGGTTGATGTTGGTAGTATGTTGGTGTTCAAGTTTTTGTTGGTAAGTAATTAAGTTGTAGTCGTGCTGCTGTATTTTGTTTTTTTATTAAGTCTTGATCGTTAGTCGTTTAGTCATCGCTGGTACCGCCGAGTAGAAGTTGTGTTAGTACTAGTGATTAGGACGTTGTTGGTAAGTAATTAGCTGCTATTGTATTTTGTTCTGTCACTGATTAAACTGTTGTTGTTAATTAGTTGTCATTGGAACCGTCGAGTAGGTCGTCATTAGGTGGGTGATTAAGCTGTGGTTGGTGCTGTTGTATTTTGTTCTTTATAGGTTATTAATTAAGTTGCATTTGGTTGCCGCTGGAGCATCTTCATTGGTACAGGCGATTAGATCGGTGGTCAGGTCTTGTCCTATGTCGTTGATGCTGGCTGTAAGATCTTGCTGATTATGTGTTGTTGGTGCTATTGGACTGTATTTTGGTATTGTTGATTCAATTGTCATTTACCGCTGTTTTAGAGGGACGGAATTCAAGTGGATTCAAAATTTCCTAGTTAAATTGGGGTTAGGGTACAGGTGTACCTGGGTTTTATATAAAAATTCAGAATCCATTTAAGTTCCGTTCTCGCTTATAACGTATATATCGATTGCAATTTACGATATAAATTAGATTATTTTATTTTATTTATTTTTTTTTACTTCGATTTTTTAATGTATATTGTGCAATAAAATCATTGCATGTGATCGTAAGATATTAAAGTGCAAGTTAAAAATTACATGTGAGAAGCATTACACAAATTTTCATGATCAATAGGATGTCAATTCTATATGTGAAATAACCAATGACTCAAATGACCGCGATCATTTACAAATGACCACGGTCATTTGGTCATGAGTTATTTGCAAATGATCTAAGATTTGAATAACCAAAAATGATCGGTCATTTTGAGATCATTTGAGGTCATTAGAAAAATCGGCAAATGACCAGGTCATTTACTATCACTGGATTACATATATATAATTCGCTGATATAGGCCAGCTTTCTTGAAATTTTTGGTATGAAGAATTATCAGAAAAAGCTAAATTATTTTTTTGACAAATATAACAAAATTATAATCTTTATTTTCAAAATAGGAATTGCTATTCGCATCATGATTACCTTGATTTTGTTACTTAAATATTTTAATTTTTAAAAAACTTTTATTAATATTATCTCTATGAGTTCTTGATCAAATTTAATAAAATTTTTTATTTGAATTCTATGGATTCGTAGAATTAAAATAAAAAAATTTCATCAAATTTGATCAAAAACTCGTGGAAATATCTTTGATGAAAGTTTCTGTAAACAATTTAATGCAGCTTTTTTGTAATATGTTTTTTTGCTTTTTCAAAATAACCCATTGTTCGGCGATAATTTACAAGAAATTTTACTATGCTAACTAAAAAAAATTTTATAACAAGACTTGTAGCGCATATCATGGACTAATAAAATCTCAAATTTCATGAAAAAATATTAAAAACTCATAAAGATATTAACATTTTTGTAAATTTTGACACATACATTTTCGCAAGTTTTTCTCCAAACTTCAAATGATTCCAGAAGCACTTTCTCAAAATGAAACCTCTAAAATGTGAATTAGTAAGTTGATAGAATAGGTATTCAAGAGTTTTCAGTTAAAATTTAATCACAAACAGATTAATATTGATAAAGTTATAATAATTTTTCAATTTGCTTTCAGATTTAGAATTTTCTAAAATTTTCAATTTTGATAAAAACAGAAAAATCACCATCATAGGCTAGATTTTTACAAGTTCAAATGAAACAAGTTACTGTGCACTAATATGATCAATAGAAAATATACTAAAATTTTGCTTTCTAAAATTTCAAGTTATTTGGTTAAATATTCATTCCATAATAGCTTTTTTTCATTTGGCGCAGCTTCTTTATAAATTTTTTGGAAATAGAAGAATCTTTTATCAAAGATATCTATCTCTACAAGTTCTTGACCATATTTGATGAAATTTTTTTATTTTAATTTTTTTTTTTGATTTCAAAGTGCCTGTTTTGGGGCATATACTTTATTCGGTTTATGCATCTGAATTCTACATGGATGAGAGTACAACTAGCCATACATACACTTTTGATGTCTAATTTAAGTGGTCCACCTGAAGGTTCCACACTAGATACCATACCTGCAATCCAACTACGGGAATTGTCTATTTAAACACTCTGATCTTTAGTTTCCCACCTAGACATTCAACCGATTCGCCAGATATCTGCATTACCTATGCGGTCAGTCCAGACACCCAGATCTTTTTTTGTAAGAGCCCTTAGAACTCTTTCATCTTATACTCGAAGGTACAATCCGGCTTATTCTCAACAGGAAACTTGGTAAAGCAGTACCTGTCCCACCAGGTATTCACCTACTCTTCGGTAACTTACATATTCACCGAAGCGAACAACTTGCAGTCAGAGGATAACCTGCAACTGCTACCATTACCTACTTCTGCCCTTATAAGGTTTGCTCCAACCCCGGTACCTACCATCACTTTCCTACCGGACCTTCACCGTTTTGCCAGACTTCCAATCCAGTTGTCCCGGAAGGGTTGATTTACCCGGCATTAGGTGCCATTATGGGTTTTCTCCCCCTGGGATCTACTTCTATAACATAGGATCTTTTTTCCGGTACCCGATCCGGCGGCCAGGTTAGTAGACCTTGTCCCTGAGGTCGACGTCCGGTTTTTCGGCTCTGGTCCAATATTCCAGTTTTGGTAGCACCGTCAAAGATCTTTGCTACCTTCTTACTCGGGTCTTGCAAATGGGTTTCTGTTTCCCCAGTTCCTTGGATTTGTCTGTGTCACGAGACACAACTTCGCCCAAAAGCTCCCATTCGAGATGGTAACCAAGGACTACAGGTAATGTACCCAACCGATCGACAGAAAACAGTTACCGGAACATAGGTCTATTTTTTCAAAGCGTCATTAGTGGGATTTGAACCCTAGATCTACCACTTGGGGGTGACAACTTACCAACTTCCCTAAGTCACCACACCCATTGAAATTTTTTTTATTTGAATTTTATAGATCCATAGAATCCAAATAAAAAAATTTTCATTGAATTTGATCAGGTAGTTGCAGAGATATCTTTGATCTAAGTTTTAGAGAATTTCAAAATGCTTAGGGAGCTTCCAGAAATCAGCTAATTTCTGGGTGGGTGGGTGGGTCAGCTGAAGTATCAGGTGTAATTCTGGCCAAAATTTCATAATTCTGGCCAAAGTTGCAAAATTATTTTTGACCAAAATTATAAATTTATTAATAACTTTGATGTACTGGACCAAATTTGATGATTCAACTACCAAAATGATCCTTTCAACGAGAGGATTTTAGTGAGCCAAAATTGTTAAAATCCAATCACAGAATCCTGTAATCGGAATAGATTTGTGTTACTATAAAAGTTCTATAATTTATTAAATAATTATAACCCATTTATAGTAACACAAATTTATTTTGATCTTAGGATTCTGTAATTGGATTTTAACGATTTTGGGCTTGTTAGAATCCTCTCATTGAGAGGGTCATTTTGGTAGTAAAATCATCAAAATCAGCCCAGTAGATCAGAAGTTATTAACAATTAAATATTAAATTTTAATTGTTAATAACTTCTGATCTACTGGACCGATTTCGATGATTTTACTACCAAAATGATTCCTCAATGAGAGGATTCTAACAAGCCCAAAATCGTTAAAATCCAATCACAGGATTCTAAGATCAAAATAAATTTGTGTTACTATAAATGGGTTATAATTATTTAATAAATTATAGAACTTTTATAGTAACACAAATCTATTCCGATTACAGGATTCTGTGATTGGATTTTAACAATTTTGGCTCACTAAAATCCTCTCGTTGAAAGGATCATTTTGGTAGTTGAATCATCAAATTTGGTCCAGTACATCAAAGTTATTAATAAATTTATAATTTTGGTCAAAAATAATTTTGCAACTTTGGCCAGAATTATGAAATTTTGGCCAGAATTACACCTGATACTTCAGCTGA
>QKWP01000552.1:65362-82577 GCA_003550325.1 Gigaspora rosea
AGGTGGTTGCAGAGATATCTTTGATCAAAGTTTTAGAGAATTTCAAAACGCATATCACATAACAGATATGTTTAAATTTTTGACAAAACTTTGATCAAGAATTTCTCTGCAACCACCTAAGGGCAATGTCATTAATCACCTGATTATTTTTTATCAGAGGCCTACCCCCCTCCCTCTTCCTTAATATATATATAGTCAGGTTCTTATATATAATTTCAACTTTTTTTACCCCCTCCCCCCTAAAAAATCACCTGATTTTTGTCACTCCCCTAATCAAATTTGATAAAAATTTTTTAGTTAATTATTATGGATCCGTAGAATAAGTAAAAAAATTTTCATTAAATTTTATTATATAGTTGCAGAGATATTCTTGATCAAAGTTTTGTCAAAAATTTAAATGTATTTGTCATGTGATAAGCGTTTTGAAATTCTTTAAAACTTTGATCAAAGATATCTCTGCAACTATCTAATCAAATTCAATAAAACTTTTTATTTGGATTCTATGGATCCATAGAATTCAAATAAAAAAATTTTTATTGAATTTGATCAGGTGGTTGCAGAAATATCTTTAATTAAAGTTTTAGAGAATTTCAAAACGCTTATCACATGACAGATACGTTTAAATTTGTTAACAAAATTTGATCAAGGATATCTCTGCAACCACCTGATCAAATTTGATAAAACTTTTTTAGTTAATTATTATGAATCCGTAGAATAAGTAAAAAAATTTTTATCAAATTTTATCAGGTGGTTGCAGAGATATCCTTAACCAAAGCTTTGTCAAAAATTTAAACGTATCTGTCATGTGATAAGCATTTTGAAATTCTCTAAAACTTTGATTAAAGATATCTTTGCAACCACTTGGTCAAATTCAATGAAAATTTTTTTATTTGAATTCTATGGATCCATAAAATTCAAATAAAAAAATTTCATCGAATTTGGTCAAGAACTTGTTGAGATATCTTTAATGAAAGATTTTTCTATTTCTAAAAATATATTATAAAGAAGCTGCACTAAATGTAAAAAAGCTATTATGGAATGAATATTTAACCAATTAACTTGAAATTTTAGAAAGCAAAATTTTAGTATATTATTTATTGATTATATTAGTGCGCAGTAACTTGTTTCATTTGAACTTGTAAAAATCTATCCTGTGATAGTGATTTTTTTGTTTTCATCAAAATAATCTGGAAGCAAATTGAAAAATCATCATAACTTCGTCAATATTAATCTTTTTATAATGAAATTTTAAATGAAGACTCTCAAATACCTATTCTATCAACTTAATAATTCACGTTTTGGAGGTTTCATTTTGAGAAAGTGCTTCCAGAATCATTTGAAGTTTAGAGAAAAATTTGCGTAAACGTATGTGTCAAAATTTACAAAAACGTTAATATCTTCATGAGTCTTTAATATTTTTTTATGAAATTTGAAATTCTATTAGTCCATGATATGTGCTACAAGTTTTGTTATAAAATTGTTTTTAGTTAGCATAGTAAAATTTTTTGTAAATCATTGCTGAACAGTGGGTTATTTTGAAAAAACAAAAAAATATATTACAAAGAAGCTGTGTTAAAATTGTTTACAGGAACTTTCATTAAAGATATTTCCACGAGTTCTTGACCAAATTTGATGAAATTTTTTATTTTAATTCTACAAATCCATAGAATTCAAATAAAAAAAATTTTATTAAATTTGATCAAGAACTCATAGAGATAATATTAATAAAAGTTTTTAAAAGTTAAAATATTTAAGTGCCAAAATTGAAATGATCTACATGTACCATGGTGCAAATAGCAAAAATCCATGGTGCAAATAGCAATTCCCTTTCAAAATTATTGTATAAAATTATATTTAATTCGTGTTTCACCTATAATTAATAGGATCTATATAATAAATTTTGGGCAAATTACTATATTAATTTATTAAATATGAGAATCTGGCTGTTCCTCCTTCTAAAAGTTTTTTCAGTCAATTAAACCTTTAATGTTTATCTAATAAATATTGTAGAGCTAATTTTTCTGATTCTAATGATAGTAAACCTATTAAAATTGACCTAGTATATTATAAGAAATGAGCATTTTAATCTTTACAACTATATGTTTTTTCCTTTAAATAAACAAAAAAAAAACATATAGTTGCAAAGATTAAAATGCTTATATCTCATGCTAAATTGTGTTAATTTTAATGATTTTACTACTATTGGGATTAGAAAAATTAGCTTTACAACTTTTATTAGATGCACATTAAAAGTTTACTTAACAGAAAAAAACTTTTAATAGCCAGATTCCAACATTTACTAAAAAAAACTTATCATTACTTGTCTTCACTTTTTACTATATACACAGTGGCTCTTGATATAATGGACTCTTAATATAATGGAGACTAAGTAAAATCTTGATATAATGGATCAAGGTTCAAATTCACATCATAATAAATACTATTTGAGATAATGGATTTACTACTAAAAGTCATGATAAAGCGGATTTTAAAAAATTTCTTACTATGTGCCCAAGGTACTATGTTATATCGAGAGCTACTGTGTATTACATATATGATTTCTATTATCTATAGGCGAATCACGAATTAAATATTTTAAATATTGGGTATTATTTTATGGTAATGGTTACCATGGCAATCCTATATGAATAGTCAATCAAAATTGAATATATAATTATATAATATATTGTTTATTATTGTCCAATAAATATTTCTTACAAACTTTTTAACTTTATAATAAAAAAAAACACAAAAGAAAATTTTCTAACCCTAAATATGATTGGCTGCTATATGTAGAGTCACCATGGTGATGGATATCTATCTATAATTTATCTTAAATATTTAAAAAAATAAATCATAGACATATTTATAGTAAAATTGCAAGCAAATTTGCTAGCAATTGCTTACTATTAAATGGATAATATCATATAAAAAAATATATTTTAATTAACTAAAAATATTGATAACTAAACTCAAAAATTTAGTTCTAGATTAATTTTAGTTAAATTTAAGTTTTAAATTTATAATATAAAATCTGATCTAAAAAGCTATATAAAAAATTTACAAGTTTTAAAATTAAGATCAGATTTGAACTACTTTAGTATAACTTTATTATTTTTAAATAGAATAGATAGTAATAATAATTTAACAACTAGTTCTAATTATAAGTAGGGTGCAGAGTGGGCCGGGCTAAACCCAGAAATTAGTGGGCCGGGCTGGGCTTGGGCCTAGTTTCGGGCTCACATTTTTATAAAGCGGGCCGGGCTCGGGTCGGGCCTAAAAAATATCGGGCTGGTGCCGGGCCTCTGTGATATACCCGATTAGGCCCGATTAGGCCCGTAAATCCTAGAGGTAGATTACATATATACGCATATATATACTATATTTGTAGTTATAATGTAGGGGTAAGGTATTTTCAAATATACTTGCTTTTTGCTTTTTTTTTTAACAAAACCCGAGTTCGGCTTTTGTTGGTTATACAATATAACCAACAAAAGCCAAACTCGGGTTTTGTTAAAAAAAAAATTCTTGTGCACTAACCGATATGGTGCAAGAATAAAAAATTGTGTTACTTGATTATCTTTTTTTTAAGTAATAAAGATTTTAATTTTTTTTAGACTTGCACCATACGTACGTATGTACGTAAACTTCACTAGGTAGGAAAACATACCCTTAGTAAAATCAAAAAGCCAGACAAGTAAGTCTGGTGAACAAATATAGATTGATTAGAATAACATTCGTAAATTAAACAATAATTAATATATATCTATATATTTTTTTTTAGATTGCATACATAGTTGGGTCGATATATATCAAATTCTGTAGAATTATTTTTCTTAATTCAATTATCTCCTGTAAGTATTGATAAAAATTATTCATCTTAATTAAGTAATGACGATTTGAATTATTCTATTATATATAATTAACATTACAATTTTTTTTTTTGGGATTAGATAAAAAATGGATAATGGTATGCTAATGCGCTAAAGAACCATGATTCTAAATTAAATTTACTAACGCTCATCTATTATAATTAGAAGTACAAACCATTTATTCTGCTGTTAGCGAAGGCGAAAGACCCGAAGCAACCACGATTAATGAAAGCTCAGAAATAACGACTATCGATAAAGACTGTGAGACAGCTGTTGTTAGTAAAAAACGTAGAGCAAATGAGTCATGGGTTTTTAAAGATCATCATTTCGTTAAAGATCCCAATAAGAGTAAAATTACTTTTTTTGTAATATAATTGTAATTAATTATGTTACTAGTTAATAGCTATGCTATATAATTTTTCTTTTTTAGAGGATTCTGTTCAATGTACGCATTGCAAGAACTTTTTAAAACATGATAATGAAACGGGGACAAGTTCTTTAATCAGACATATGAAAAACACGAAATGTAGGAAGTATTTAAAGGCGGACAATTCATAACAAAAGTTACAGTTGTCCGAATCAGGCCTTGTTCCCTACATATTTTCCCAAAAAACAAGCCGACAGGATATGATGGAAATGATTATTCGGCATTCTTATCCATTTCGCATGGTTACGCATGAAGGTTTCATAAAGTTCGTTAAAAACTTGCAACCACAATATAAAATGGTAAGTGAACGAACGGCGCATGAAGATTGCATGAAAATTTTTAGTAATCTTAAAGAAAAAGTTCGTATAATAGTGCAAGAGGCACCCGGAAATATTAGTTATACAACGGATTTATGGACGTCAGTCCAAACCCTTGGGTATATGGTTATAACGTGTCATTTCATCAATAAAAGCTGGAAGCTTCAGAAATTAGTTTTGGGGTTCAAATTGGTTCCTGCACCGCATACGGGAATCGTTATTAGTGAAATGCTCTTAACGTGCCTTAATGAGTGGAACATTGCATCTAGAACGTTAGCAATCACGATGGATAATGCATCCAGTAATGATGCCGCGATAACGAATCTAAAGCGCAATCTTGAGAGACAAAACATGCTTATCGCAAATGGAAGTTTATTGCATCAGCGGTGCTGTGCTCATATATTGAACCTAGTAGTTACTGATGGTCTAAAAACGGTTAGGAATGTTATATGTAAAATTCGAGAATGCGTTAAGTGGATTTATGGCTCGCAAGCACGACAACAGAACTTTGAAGATGCCGTAGTTGGATGTTGTTCCGAGCTTGTGTCTAGTTTACGACCGACTCTTGACGTTCCGACTCGTTGGAATTCTGTGTATCTCATGTTATCATCTACCATATTATATAAAAAAGTTTTAGAACGTCTTGCACTGCGAGATAGTAATTTTGGTTTAATTATGCCTTTCGATGATAATTGGGATAAGGCTAAAGATATTTGTAGCTTTTTAAAACCGTTTTATGAAGGTAATCCGGAATATTAATAGGCTGGACTAATTTGTCTTTTTTAATATAGAACTAGTGGTTTGAACCACTGGTTCTATTTTAAAAAAGACAAATTAGTCTGGGCTACTAACTCTTTTAAGGCAACCAAGAATTTATAATACAAACTTTTACGCATATTTTCTAAATTTTAAATTTTTTTAGAGTTAATTTATCAAAAACATACTAATCGAACATTAATTTTTTTAATATAGTCACAAATATTATTTCTGGAAGTAAATATTCGACCGCAAATGTCTTTCTTCCCCATTTGGTAAAAATCAAGATACACATTGAACGAAATATTACTAACACAAATACGCTTATTTGTCAAATGGTCACGCCAATGCAATCAAAATTCGATAAATATTGGGCAGACATGGGAGAAATGCATTGTCTTGCATCGATTTTGGATCCTCGCTACAAAGTGTCATTACTTACTCATATATATGAGCAAAAAATGAATCTATCATTCGCTGAAGCAGAGGAAAAACTAAACGATATTAAAATGAGGAAAGTTATCTTTAAATTTTAGTTTTTTTTAAAAAAAACCCCGATTTTTACTAAATTAATAGCTATTTCTTAATTTATAGAGCTTCGACGATTTATCAATCGACATATGCGCAAAATACGGCTTCTTTTAATAATTATAACGATTTTTCTGATCTTTTTTAACAGAATGACAAATTGATGCAGAGCTATGACCATTTTCTTAAAGATAATCAAGTTCATGGTACAAATAATATGAACGAATTTGAGCAATATTTGAGTGATCCGCTTGTTTCCCGTTCTGGTTCTGGGACGTTTGACGTTCTAGTGTGGTGGAAGGAAAATGAACTGAAGTATCCTTCAGTATCATCAATGGCGAGGGATGTTCTTGCAATCCCAATAACCTCTGTGGCCTCCGAATCAGTAAGTAAAATTTCAATTACTGTATAAGCGCGAAATAACGTGCAGAAGTTAATTTCGAATTTTAGCTAAAATTCGAAATTAACTCCTGCGCGTTATTTCGCGCTTATACGGTAAGTATCGGTATTGACTTATTGATGTAAACTAACTGATTTTTTGGTAATTAATGCTAAACTTTGGCTAATACTGAAGTTAACCATTTAATTATTAGAAAAAAATTTTCTTTGGTTAGCTTCAGTATTGGCCAAGTTCTTGCATTAACCATGCATTGTTTGTTCAGATATTTAGTATCGCAGGTAGGATTATTGATGATGAACGATCGAACCTCTCTCCGGAAACTGCTGAAATGTTAGTGTGTGGCCAAGACTGGCTAAGAAATGAAAAGGAACAAGGCTGGGAAAAATTGAGAGATGATGCTCAATCTGATTAATGATGATAGTTTTTCACGTAAGGTAAAAATAATGTAACTGATCGGTATAATTTTTTTTTTAAAAAAAAAGGATACAATTTCAATCTTTTTGTCACCAAACTAGATTAGGATAGTTAGTTACTTGAAGTTCGGTTAAATTTTCCTTGGATATAGCTAACAATTCGGGCTCAAATTCAATAAGGATTTTTCGAAAATATAATTTTGAAATGGCAGAAAGCCGAATAATTTGCTTTTTGAAATACATTCACAAATATTGTACTTCATTAAATAAAAATTTTCATTTCGAATATCTTATTATCCATGCTATCGGTATTCAACACTATACTATTGGCTTTTAATAAAGGTTTTAATACGATTTCTGACAGCATCTTCTGCCGTTGGAGTAAAAAATCTATATAAAATACGGGCCGGGCCGGGCTTGGGCTGAATTTAAATAAAACCCAGCCTGGTTTGCTTAGCGGGCTTTTTTGTCGGGCTTGAGCCCGATTTATAATAAGGCCCGGCCCGGTTTGTTTAACGGGCTTTTTGTCGGGCTTCGGGCTTGAATCGGGCCTAAAAAAATTTTTCGAGCTCTGTTTCGGGTCTTAGAAAGCCCGACCCGGCCCGGCCCGTTTCGCACCCTAATTATAAGTAATAGTTTTTAAACTACTATACTACTGTATTATTGAACCAAAAAACCAGATTCTCTAATTAGAGTAGAATATTAAATATCCAAAAATCTGAACAAGTTTAGCTACTTTATTAGGTTTAAACTACAAATAAGCACAGAGCACTATATGGGGCCATTGCAGTAGAAAGGGCCCAAACTCCCCTAACAATCAAATTTGAGTTCTTTCAAGATTTGGATTAATCTTGAGGTGTGCTATACTTTTCAATTACAAATGGAAATTAGTTTGCATAATAAAAAATCAAGATATTTTAAAAAAAGTTTTTAGAAGACTTGTAAGTCACGAGATTACCCGATATGATCAACCAATCAAATCGCATAATTTTTGATTGACCCGGATCAGTCCGAAAAAATAAACATGATTTTCTCAAAATTATATATTTCCGAGTTTCGGCCCTTTCTACTGCAATGGCCCCATATTGTAAAAAATTGTAATACTTAAATATAGACAGTGCAAATTAACTATTTACTATAAGTATTGGATTTTGTTGTATAGAATATATAATCTAAAAATGCTACTTAGTACGCTAAAACAGATTAACAATAAGAACAAACACAAGCTTTATTTAAAATTCAAAAAAAAACCAACTTTTTAAATTAATTTTATTAATAAATTTATTTAAAATTAATATAATACTGTATTAGCTAAAATTAATAATAAATTTGTATTAAATATTGTAATACAGTATAGTACACAAACTTAATATACAATATTATACCGTATTTGATTTAACGTTAAAAGAGAGAAGTATACTGTGTACTGTATAAACCAATAAAATATACGTCTAGATTAACTTATTTTTTTTTATATAGTACAGAATTGAGATTTTACAATAATTATACACATAAAATGCTATTTTTTTTTAAAACGATCTAATTTTTTTTGGTTAAATTCAATGAATCCAATTGAACAATTAGAATCACCTCATTTTTTTTAAATTTCTTTATTATAAAGTTTTAATTACGTAATTTCAATTAATGCTGTTATATGAATATACTATATACATAATAAATGAAAATCGGGAAGTCTAAATATAAATTACCCGGTATATATTATAAACCTTACTACTGTATATTTTAATAATCGATGTATTCTTAGATTTCACGGTTTTCACTTGATGACATTCATATATGTTTAAAATGAAATCTTTTTTGTAGATTATACTTATATTAAAACAGAGAATTTTTAATACTTAACCATAATTAACCATAAGTGGCGAAACCTTATGATTATGTACCCGGATTTATACCAAAGTTAAAGGATGCAGGCCTTAAATCCCAATTACTATACCCGTCACCCGGCTGGCATTATCGATATGGGACAAACTTGAAGTTTTACGGATACTATTATAAATTCTGGGACAATTGAAAAAAATTACTGATTTCGGCCAAAGTCAATGACTCATTGATTCTGATTCACGATTCGTTATCGACAATTTTTTTTAGTTAACCCAGGATTTATGAATATTTAATTTATTATATCATACAGTATATATTTTACGTTATCTTTTTAATGAGACAAGATAGGATGTTCGGAGGACGGTTAAAATGTAAAATGCATAAATCAAGTTTTTTTTAATCATGGAAAGTAATATATATCCGGTCGGTTTAATCCGAATAAATTAAATTTTTTTTATTAACTTTGGACCAAAATAAATATCTTATCAATTTATCGATATTCATTCATTCATTCATTTACTCATTCATTTACTCATTCATTTATTCATTCATTTGATTTTATTGATTATCGGATACTTTATTATCTAGCTTTGAATTGTGATGACCAACACTAGAAAACAATGGGACCAAAAATGTTCTTACACGAATTCTATAAGCTTGGAAATTCGTTAAAGTTTAATCACATGATGATTATGAAATGTTAAAAAATTCTGAAATTCTGATTGGAGTTGAAGTGATTCAATCAATCGGAATTAACATAAATCAAATCATTTTTTCACGTGAATAATAACTCGGAGAATCCGAAAGAACATCACCACCATTATTCGTTTGATAAATAAATTCGAGAACTCACTTTGTTTAATTATTAATAATTTAAATTAAATAATATATAAAAACATAGAAATCCGATAAACTAAACATGTAATGTTAAGAAAAATTTTATCTATCAATTTTAGATATCCACGATTTCTTTATCCTACATGTGCGCCGAGATCTTAAAACATTAATCAATACAAAAAATAATGGTAAATAAAGAAAAAAAAAACATTCATCGGTTTTCAATCAATAAATTTCAAAAAATAGCAAGAAAATGTCTGATGGATGTATTCAAATATTAATCGTTTTTATTTTAATAATAATTAAAGTTTAAGGTTACAAGAATAAAATTTCTAAGCTATTTATTATAATGAGAAAGTCATTTGATATATTCATGCAATGGAAATTAAATCTCAAAGTATAAAGATTTGTTGAGAATTTGTAAGAATGTTTTTCAAACATCAAAATTAGCACTACAATAAAAATAGTACACGGGCTATCTTACTCTTAGATGTGAGAGTACAGCTCACCAAAATCGAGCTATACTGCGTTCAATAGTTCCAACTACAGTGCATTCATTTGCGCAATGTCTATTATGCGATATTAAGGTATTTCGTTGGTGAATTGGTAGAACATATCTTACAAAATAACCAACTGAGTCTAGTGCTTTTATTGACTGTTCTAAAAAGTTGAACGCTTGAAACACGTGGACCATATCTTTATTAAAAGAATAAATGTGCCAATAATTTAATATATATCATTATAAAAAGAATACGACTAAAAAAAGAAATTATTTGAGAATACAAACCTTCATAAACTTCGTGTTGTACGAATGTTGTTCCAGTCGCAGAAATTTTTTTAACCAACTCATTAATTTCATCGGTTAATAATTCACAATCACCACATTGGATTAACATCGGGGGTAAATTATTTAAATCGCCGAATAACGGAGATACATAAGGATGTTTAATCATTTTTGAACGATCCTCATGAGATAAGTAAAGTTTTACAGGATGTAGTGGATCATCATCTTTTGGTTTGAATAACCAGTCGAAAGATGGATTTTGATTCCAACTAGCGCTTGACATCGTCAAATCTACCCAAGGCTATATAAGAAAAGCGGATAATAATTTAAATAAATGAATAAATGTTAAGAAAAACCGAATGAACCGAAATAAAAAAAAAAAAAAAAAGCTTACAGAAAATAAGACCACACCACCAGGTAATGACATTTGATTGTCACGAAGATAATAAAGTAATGCTAAAGCTATTATCGATAATAGATCAGACAAATGTAAATACGCAATGATTCTCAATGAATGTTAGGTGAGACCAATTCGATTCGGTGGTTTACGTTACCCTCCCCCATTCTTTTGAGAAAAGAATGTAACGTAAACCACCGAATTAAATTGGTCTTGCCTTATATGAAAGGAAAGAATAAAAGCTTACTCAAGCCACCGCCGGCACTGTCACCAACAACAACAATATTATGTGGTTGAATTGCCAAACCATTAGGATCAATTAAATAGAGAAAAGAATGAACGGCATCATGAAGACCACAAGGGAAAGGAAATTCGGGAGCTAATCTATAATTTATCGCTAATGATTGAAAAAATTATATGTATATCAACACATGACAACATGTGACAAATTAAGAACCAATCAAGTAACATAAAATAGCATATATTTGATAAAATGAATTTAATGTATACACACCAAAAACTCTCCTTCCAGTTGCTTTTGATAAACGATAGTTCAATTCTCTATACGTCTTAGTCGACAACATACAATAACCACCACCATGTATGAATAAAATTACTTTTTCATTTGACCATTTAATACCATCTTGATCGATATATATATGCTTTTGCTGAGAAACTGATAAATGATAATCATCATTCATTTTTCTCCATAATCCTTTAGGTACAACCCATTCAGCACTAATTTCACGATTTCCTGATTCACAATCTTCTAAATCCTTTAATATTCCAAGTAAACCTCTATTAAATACTCTAAATGATACAGGTGTAACAATGATATCGGATGGAATAATAAAAGGAATGCTACTATTGGTGAAAGTGATCATTCTTAAGTTATCAACACTTGCCAAATGTGAATGATCAGTTAAGGCTCTCACGGCAGCACGCATTAAGGTAAGTTGTATTGGCCAAGAAGGTTTACAAGGACCGGATAGATGGTGAATAAGAAAATTTGAGGTTAAAACAGTCGCTTGAGAAGTTAATAACCCGACATGGTCAAGTAATTTCCAACTATCATTGGAGGAAGAACAAACAACTGTATTTTTTACAAGAACCTTGGATTTTTGATGTGGATTATCTTTTTTATCATCATTTTGTAATTTATTTTGAATGGACGTTTGAAAGGAAGTAAAATTATACATAATAATAAATTTTTTAATTAATCGTAATCAATATTTAATTTTTTTTTTTTTTTTCTTCCTGAAATTCTGATAATGGGGTTTTTATATATATTTTATTTTATCAATCAAAAAAAGTAGCATATAAATGCAATAAATTTTTTTGTGGGGGATTTGTTTAGAGGTCAGGCGACGATCAGAACGTAACCGAAACAAATATTATTATATTTATTTGTATAAATGGCGAAGTGGCAAAGCATATAATGAAGATGCATAACTATAATAATGGTCAAAACAGATGAAAATAAGATCAGATAAAAATCAGATATGATTGTTTAAATAGTAATACTTTTGGTAAATTTTCTGATCAATTGGAAAATTAGATCAATAACAGAATTTTCTCGCTTTATTTTTTGGTTTAAAAAAAAATATATTCAGATTATGATTGCACATGTGAGTTGCAGAATCACGGAAGTACAAGTTCGATCAGGTTTTTCTTGTGTTCTCACTTTCCTGTTCCACATATAACCTTAATGACGAAAATGCATGACCCCACATATTGAACTTTAGTGATAACAAAAAATTAATTTATATCTAATTAATTTCTTTTTTTTTTTTTTTTTACTCCTTGTTAATTTTCAGAGAATCGATTTAATACACCATAATATGTAGAATCCTGCATGCTTTTCTTTTTTTAATGAAATTATTTCAAAAGGAAAAGTGGCTTTTTCACTTAAAATATATATTATATATATATAAAAAAAAGGTAAGAAAAGAGACAAAAGAAATCAAGGACAATACACATTTATGTTAGCCCAATTATTATGTAACCGTTACAAATGTTGCATAACATGTTATATACTGGGACCGACGAAAACGAGACAGACGTATTTTATTTCGGATTTGAAGTTTGAATTATTCGTTAATTAGAGGTTCTCTTGTGATTTTAATATTTCTATTTAACAATGCAGGGACACTTTGTTATGAAACGTAATCAGGAAATGACAAATAAAATGTCAATCGAGCGCAACGTATGAAAGTAGATTTATTTAAATTTTTTCATATAGACTGTTAAGAAGTGAAAAAAAAAAAACTTTTAATTAATGATTGCAAGCCTGCATCACTGTTACGAGAATAATTTGAGATCGGAATTATATAAAGTCGACTCAACTCGTAAAATATGATCATGTTGATGTAAATTGTTCGAATTATGCTCTTTATCATAAATATACGGTGGGAAGGAAAAATGGCGGGTATTCTTACATAAGATAAGATAAAGAGTCACACGGTCATGCTCTAAGCTATTTCAAGCTAAAGAAAACAGGAATAAATCGTTGAAATCATGGAGAAATGACGGGTTAATATATTAAAAAATGAATCTAAGCCAATCTCATTTTTTCTATCACTTGTTCACTTAATCAAATCATTCATGTACTGATTCTCGTATAACGATAAATCTGGTATTCACATATATAATGACGCAGTTCATATGTTTTCTGCTGCTCATAGAATATTTAATATTCGTAGCCCACTGCTTATTTCCCCGCCTTTTCTTTGTTTGCACAGGTGAACATGGAAATAACAGCCAAAAATAGTTATTCTTTGTTACACTTGCATGTATTTATGCAATTGTATGCAATTATATGATTATATGATTGGCATTTTTTGTTCTATCGTTGGGCATGGCCCGGATAATTACTAGTTTACTGCTCTTATATATTCTTTAAATTGATTTTTTGTTTTTATATCAATAATTTTGCACTCTAAGAAGTATAATTTTTAAACTACGACATTTTTCCCTCTTAATTATATGATATGGTTATAACTTGCTAAATATATACAAACTAATTTTGAGTACATACGTAATGTAATGATAAATTTTTATAATATTTTAAAGTAAATTGCATCATATAACATCATATATTATGTAAATCAAAACGTTAGTCTAAAAATTTTATATTGATCGTATTATCAATAATACTGTAATACTATATCTATTAATAGATTTTGCCCACAATCACTTCGTATAATACCTTATTTTACAAAAAATTAACTTATAGAGCAAGTTTATTTTATCAATAGCTTATTTTATAAAACCATACACATTAACTTGTATAATATTTTTACTATAAAAAAGTAAATTGAAATATAAAATAGTAAATTGAAATATTAAATATAGTTAAAATTTATACAAAAAACATTAGTTTTTTAAAAATTTAAGTAATAATAGAGCTTTTTTTTTTGACAAGATTTGTAAATTATAGTATTAGATATATTACAAACTATAAACAAAAGTAAAGCTTAAACAATTATCTGTAATCTAAATTTACTAGAGCAATCTATGTTCTATTCTTATATATAGAATTATTTGAATTTATATATTTATTTTATTTTTATCAAATATATTATATTTGCTACAATATATTTTTTAGGGTACATTTATTTATCGCCCCCGCGATGCGTCGCCCTCACATGATCGACCAATAAAAATTCAAGATCAGGTGTAACGTAGCACAAGAAGAAAGTTCAAAACAAACGTTCGTTTTGACGAAAATCGCCTATAACCAAAAATTTCGCATATGAAACCACCTTCTGTGCTCTAACAAAAAAAATTCCTTGCAAATTTTTACTATATACCACCCTCTTCGCCTGTACCCTAACCCTACCTAACCCTAACCCTAACTATACGAAATCATTCAGTTTATTTTGACTGGTTTGATTAACATTACAGGGGCGACAATGTCGCATATGCGATGTATAAATTATCTCTATTTTTTATATATTGGTAATACCAAATTTTTTAACTAAACAAAAGCAATATTAGTTATAATCTTATATTTACTTTTAATACAGTATTGGTAATTTCTGATTATTTAATAGTAATATATATTATACTATAGTTGTTATTAAATACTTTTAGAATAAATATTTGGACTATATTTTATTAAATAACTTTTAACTAAATTTGTATAACAAAAGCTTTTTAAATTAGAAAAGTGACAAAAATCAGATAATTTTTTAAAGAAAAAAGAGTAGTAAAAAAATTAAAATTATAATATATATAAAAAATTCAATCAAATATATATTAAGAAAAAAAAAAGTAAGTTTCTAATAAAAAAAAATTAAATAATTAATAATACTATTTTATTATTTTTTATAAGCTTTTAGTATATTTTAAATTAGAATATTTTAGTTTTGTTTTATATATACAGTTGCACTCCCATATAATCACACTATTGGGACTGATAAAAAGTGTTCTTATATAGAAATGTACTTATATAAAGAGTAATTTTTATATGTTTAATAATAGTTGGCTCAAGAAATAAATTTATAAAGAAATATACTTATATAGAAGGTGCTACTGAGGTGCTTATATAGGAGTGTGTCTATACTATAGTTATATACTTTTATTTAGTTAACTAAAATTTATATATTTTAATTGTGATTATTTTTTTATATTTTTTTAATAAATTTATTCTAAATTTAATAATTTTATTATTAGCTAATATTGGTAATCTTATTAATAATGATATATCAAATATAATACTAATGCATTTTTTTTCTAGATTCAAATATCTGTTTTGAGGCATATGATTTTATTTAGTTTTATATACTATGAATTACACTTGAACAAGAGTACAACTAGCTATATATTACTTTTGGTATCTAATTTAAGTAGTCCACCCAAAGGTTCCACACTAGCTACTATATCTGCAATCCAACTATGAGAATCGTCTATTTAAATCTTTTGATTTTTCACTCCTTATTTAATCTCAAACTAATTCACCAGAACATTTGTGATATATATATAGTCAGTTCAGATACCCCAGGTCTATTTTTTTTTATGTACTCAGAAGTGCAATTTGGCTTATTCTCAACAGAAAACTTGGTAGAGCAGTGGTAAAACAGTATCTGTTCCACTAGATATTTACCTATACTTCAGTAACTTGTGTATTTACTAAGGCTTATACTTGTAGTTAGAGATACCCTGCAATTGCTACAATTACCTACTTCTGCCCTTGTAAGGTTTGCTCTAACTCTAGCACCTACTAATATTTTCCTACTAGTTCTTCTCCAATATATTCCAAATTCTCAATCCAGTTAGCACGAAAGAGTCAATCTATCCAGTATTAGGTACTTTTATAGATTTCTTAGAAGAGCACTATTTATTAGCTAATTTTTAGTAGGTGAGGATAGAGCAATTATTAGATTTTATATATAATATAATATATATAATATAAAAATCTATATTTATATATATAATTTTATATATATACTAGCTGTAAACCCGTGCATAATGCACAGGGGGTTTTTTAGTTTGTTTTTTTTGAATAATATTAAATAAATTCATGATTGGTTTAATAAAAAATTATAAATACAACTCATTGCTATAATGACCCTTATGATTGGGCAATTATATTAAAAATTAATAATCATATAAATAGAGTAAGCCGAATTAGAGGTTAATTTCCTTAATCCGATTTGATCTAAATTTTAGTTTTTTTTTTTAATTTAGAAATTCATTTATTTTTGTTTTTTTTTTTGAATATGTAGTATTGACAAAGGTTTTTAAATGGCTTTTTAAGTATATTATTTCCTTTTTTTTGCTTTAGTTGTAAATTGTCTTGTTTTACTAATTTTTTTTTTCTTTTTAGGATTTCTGCTTAGTGCTAAGCAAATGTGTATGCGTCTTTTTAGATAAAATATTAATTTTTTTTTGTTTTGCTTTTTTTTTTGCTTGTTTGTCTGGTTACTAATCTTGGGTTTCTTTTTTGAAGAATGTTAGTTTTCTTTTTGGCTTTTTTCTTAGAGAACGTTAGTTTTTACGTCATTTTTTTTCTTGGAAGTTTTTAAATATAAAGTATGATTTTAATTTTTTTTGGTTTTTTTTTTTGTTTGATTACTAATTTCAGACATAAAGTATTTTTTTTTGTTTTTTTTTTTCTTGTTTGTCTAATTACTAATTTCAGGTTTTTTTTAGAGAATGTCAGTTTTCTTTTTTAAAAACATCAGCTTTTTTTCTTAGAGGATATTAGTTTTCTTACATTAGTTTTTTTTTTTGAAAGTTTTTGGATATGAAGTGTAAGATATTAATTTTTTTTTGTTTGTTTTTTCCTGTTTTGTTAGCCTTATTATTAATTTTCGTTTTTTTCTTGAGGTTTTTAGACTTTGCTAAACATGAATCCACACCAGGTAAAGTGCATATAGTGTTTTGGATAAGATTTTTTCTGTTTTTCATTTTTTCTTTTAGTTTTGTTACTAACTTCTTTCTTAAGGTTTTTAGACTTTGCCAGATGTGAATCAATACTGAGCAGATGTTTGTGCAATATTTTCGATAAAATATTAAATTTTCTTCTTTACATTTTGCTTTTTCTCTATCTTTTAATTTTGGTACTAATTTTGTTTTTTCTTTCTTAAGGTTTTAAGGCTTCACCGAGCATGAATTATACCAAAAAACATGTTT
>QKWP01000552.1:84499-96273 GCA_003550325.1 Gigaspora rosea
GTTTAAATAGGCAATTCCCGTAGTTGGGTTGCAGGTATGGCAGCTAGTGTGGAACCCTTGGGCGGACCACTTAAATTAGACACCAAAAGTGTACGTGTGGCTAGATGTATCCTCGTCTAGAACCAGAGAGTTTAAATAGGCAATTCCCGTAGTTGGGTTGCAGGTATGGCAGCTAGTGTGGAACCCTTGGGCGGACCACTTAAATTAGACACCAAAAGTGTACGTGTGGCTAGATGTATCCTCGTCTATTTACAAATGCCGGTACTCCCCTAGAGGATACCGACGGCCCTAATATCTTGAATAAAATTCCTAAGTCCCAAGATGGGCACTTTAATTAAAAAAAAAAATAAAAATAAAAAATAATAAATATATTTTATTTTTTGAACAAATTTACTTAATAGCACTTTTGAGATTTACTTAGTAAACTTTAAACTTTTATATTAAAAAAATGATGAAAATAGCTTCTTTTGAAAAAGTAACCCCAGGTTTGGTTCAAATAAACTGCTTTTGGTTCAAATAAATACTTCTTTGGTTTAAATAAACTCATTTTTGGTTCAAATAACACTTTTTTTGTTCAAATAAAGCTGATTTTGTTTAAATAAACCCGATCAGTTTAAATAAATATAATTTGGCTCAAATAAACCCAATTTTGATTTAAATGAACCTAATCTGGTTTAAATGAACCCAGTTTTGGTTCAAATAACCTAAATTGGGTTCAAAACTAAAAAGCTACCAAAAGCGGGTTTGTGTAACATTATACAACATTATAGCATATAACCAAAAATTATTTTGCGCAAACAGTACAATAAGCTTTTGTGTAACCTATTTGCATATAAGTGTTACACAAATATATTGCCCGATCATATAGCAGTATAAATAGATACCATACTTTAATACAATTATTTATATTGTTAGTCTAAATGTTATCATTACACAGTATAAATAGGTAATCTAAACGTTATCGTTACACAGTATAAATAGAGTAATCTAAACGTTATCATTACACAATATAAAAGAGTAATCTAAACATTATCATTACACAAAAATGTTTTGGATAGTTTTAAAAGATACATATGGGCGGATTTGATTCATATGATGATGGGTTGTTATATTGTACATTACTGATGTACAATATAACAACCCATCATCATATGAATCAAATCCGCCCATATGATTAGATTTCTAACTCAAAATTTTACTAAGTTAACCCCGAGCGGGTTCTTAACAAAAAATAATTTTCTCACAATTCTGTATAAATTTTAATATTATTATTATGCACCAAGGTTACACACAAATTTTTTTAGTATATAGTTATAAATAATTTTTAATTTAAATAACTTTTGATCTACTAGTTCATTTTTGATGATTTAATTACCAAAATGTTCACCTCAGTGAGATAGTAGTAAGATGATCCTAACAAGTCCAAAATCATTAAATTCTAATTACAGAATCCCAGGATTGACAAAGATTTGTATTTATTTATTTATTTTTTTTTAATGTCAAAGTTCCCAAATTGGGGGATAAATCTTTTATTCAAGTCTGTAGATCAAGGGAGCCTCTTCAGGCAACCCGATATTTGTTACAAGAATAAAAATACAACTAGCCACACGTACAATTTTTGGTTATTTAATTTAAGTAGTTTACATAAAGGTTCTATACTAGCTGCCATACCTGTAACCCAACTAGAGGATTGTCTATTTATACTCTTTGGTCCAAGTTCCTTCTGCCAATCCTATTTGTATCATTGGTACAGGTTTTCCGTTACATAAGTCAGTCAAGATCAGTTCCAAATGCTGTTAACAAATATTCCTTTAGGACTAATTTATCCTCACAGGAGACTTAGTAGAGCATTCCCTGTCCCACACAGATATTATCTATGCTTTAGTAACTTATACATTTACAGAAGCCAACACTTGCAGTTAGGAAAGTACTTTGCAATTGCTACTGTTACCTATTTCTGCTCTTGTAAGGTTCACTCCAACTCTAGTACCTACTATTACTTTCTTACTAGTCCTTTTCTAATATCTTTCAAACTTCCAATCTAGTTAGTCTGGAAGGGTCAATTTACCCGGTATTAGGTGCCTTATAGTTTTTCTTCCCCTAGTATCTATTTTCAAAACATAGATTCTTTTCCTCTGGTGCGACTCTGGTAGCCAGGTTAGTAAAGTCTCTTCTCCAAAGGTTTTGTCGTTTAGTTCTCTGGCTCTGGTTTTCAATATTCTAGTTCTGGTACAGTTCAAGACACCTAAAGACTAAAATACTAATTTGTGACAAATTTGTTCTATTTTAAAAAAATTTATAATGAATTTTGATGTTTTATTGATTCCTTGTATTTTGATTGTTAAAATTTTTTTTAGTGGCTAAAATTTTATTAATTAACAAAATTTTTAAAATTAGCCAATAAACAAAGACCAAAACATGTGATTTGTTCCATTTTTGATAATTTTTTAATGTATCATATGAAAATTATACATATTCAAAGTGGTATCGCCATATACTAAAAATTTGTATTTATAATTAAATTAAAGTTTATATAATATATAATTGTATATAATACAAATCTTTGTTGATTTTAGGATCCTGTAATTAGAATTTAATGATTTTGGGCTCATTAGAATCATTTCACTGAAACGAATATTTTGGCAATTAAATCATCCAAAATGGACTTGTGAATTAAAAGTAATTCAATATTAAAAAAATTTATTCAGTAATTTTAAAAATTACTATTAAAATTACATATAAGTTGAATGATCCTAGGATTCTGTGTTTGGAATTTAATGATTTTGAACTTGTTAAAATCGTCTTATTGAAACAAACATATTGATAGTTAAATTATCCAAAACTGATTGATAAATCAGAAGTTATCTAATATTTAATATATATATATATATTTTATTAAATTTTAACCAATCAAATGCTCAAAAAACAAAAACTCTTTCTGATGATCATTTGGTCCAATTTTCTATAAAAGAAAATACAAAAATTTCTTGTTGGAGAGTTGCCTATACTTGGTATATAGTAGGATAACACAAAAACACGGTTTTTATAAAAGTTAATAACTTCTTTTTATTGTGACTTCTTTGTATTATTTGGTATGCAAGCCGGAAGCATTCTTTTACAAGATAACTGACAGAAAGTAGGGATTAGAACTACCTAAAATTTTTCTTAATCATTTAATCGTTTAACCGTTTAACTGTTTAATTTGGTTGGCATTAAAATAATTCTGACCCATAACCAACATAATTCTGCTCAGAACTATAGAGCAATTTTTAAACAGTTAAATGATTTCAATCTCTAGCAGAAAGTAGTGCCCTTGTACGAAAAATTTTGGTGAAGATATAAACATATTATTTTCATTGACAAAGTTTTTTGTGATAAAATAGTGGTGAACAACAAAAAAATAAGTTTTATCATTCTATTTTTACTTCAAGTTTGTTTCAAACGACATTTTTCAGCTCTTTGGATTTTTTAAAATTTTTGCCAAAAAGTAGGTATCCTAGCTTAACCCCTTCAAAAGATTAGTAGTGTTTATTTCTTTTAAATTGGATATGTGTTTCCAGACTGGAACCGGTACCGTCACAAGTAAGTTTGGTTATCAAATAAATAATAGATAATGTGTTATGAAATCTTGAAGGGCATATGAAGAATTTCTTACCTAAATACATAGTTCGAAATATAGTAGTTATTTTGTTTATTTTACATATAATACTTTGGTAGATATGGTCTATGCAGTGTTATATAATTTTTACAGTCTAGTATAGGTTTAATAACACCTTTATAATCTATTTTTCTTAACTGTTTCTTTGGTTTTTTTTTATTTTGTTTTTCTTGGATATAAAATTTTGGTTTTTGCGTTAGTTTGTTAAATATATTTGTTTTGTTTCTTCTTTTTAATCTTTCTCTTTTTTTATTCTTTTTTATAAGAAGCTTAGAGAAGGAGTTTTTGAAAAAGTAAATTATAAAGTATAGTTGTTTGTAACTATAGCTAACGAAATTCTTTTGGGTTATATGTGTTGTATCTAAGTACTAATTTTGTAGCTAGATAAGGTTAAATTCTGTTAATTTTCATATTAAACAAGAAATTTTTTAGTAATAAATCTATTAGAATTTGACAAAACTGTCAAAAAATAAAAAAAAAATGCTCAGAAAAAATATCAGTTAGAGGGTAAAGGGGTTAGCTACTTAGTAAAACCCTAATTAGCTAATAAATACCATTCTCTTTACCTTGGTACCTACTTATAAAACATAAATTCTTTTCTTCTAGTACAATTTTGGCAGCCAGGTAGGTGAATCTATTCCTTCATAAGTCTTTATTATACAGTTTTCCAGCTTCTGTTTCTAATATTTTAATTTTTGGTAGCACTATCAAAGATTTTTTGCTCCTTTCTTACTTAAGACTTGCCAAATCGATTTCTGTTTTTTTTGGTTTTTTGGATTTGTTTGTATAACAAAATACAACTATATCTAAAAGCTTCTATTCGAGATAGTTGACCAAGGCTATAGATAATATACTTAACCAGAACTTTGAACAATACAGGTTAAGGTTATATTAATGCATTATCTACTTTCTGCAATTCTAACTGGCCAAAATACGGTTCAACTAATTAGAATTGCAAAATTTGAATAAAATTTATAAAAATCTAATATTAAATCTAATATAACCTCTATATATATTGTTTGAAGTTCTACTAATCGACAAGAATCAGTTACTGAAATACAGATCTATTTTTTTAAAAGATCACTAGTAGAATTGAACCCTAAACCTGCTACTTGAAGAGTAACTACTTACAACTTCTTTAAATTATTACACACCTATACTGATACATTTTAATATAAATATAATAATTTAAATTTTTATATATTACTTATCAATCAAAAAAATATATAAGAGTATTGGTTTATGACAACCTGTCACTATGGCAGCTTTATGATCGACCAATCAAAATTAATTACATAAATCATATGATTGTTAATTTGTAGAGCAATATATATGAAGCAAACTAGTAAATACATGACTTACAGAACCAATTTTGATTAATCAATCACTTTAAAAATATTACATAATAAAACTAATCAATAAATTAAAAAAAAAGCAAATTTACCAAAAATTTTATTTAAAAAAAATGAATCACTACTAGGCAACCCTTGAAATTTTTTTTTTTTTTAAAAAAAACAATATAAATATACCAAAAATTTTATAAAAAAAGTAAATCACTACCAGAGCAACCCTTAAAATTTTTTATTTTTTTTTAAAAAAAAACAACAATACAAATATTTTTTAATTTATTTTTATCAAATTGGTATTACTACATTATAATATTATAAACCCAATGAATTCTATTAAAAAAAAATAATACATGATCCAATAAAATTAGCAATATCTTAAAAACTCAAAGAACATTCATGTTTATATAATACTTATAATATTTGCAGTGCTTCTATATATGTTTATCCAGTGCTTTTATATCAGATATATATTTGTCTAGTACTTCTATACATGTTCACTCAGTACTTCCATATATATTGCCTGATGCTTCCAGGATATATTTACACAGTACTTCTATTAAATATTTAACTGGTGCTTTAACAAAATCTAAAAAAGTTAGTAAACAAATCAATAATAAAAAAAGAAACAAGAACAAATAACATAATTTTATCTACTCAAATGCCACAAACATATTTTCTGGTGCTGATTCATACCTGGAAAAGCCTTAAAACCTTCAAAAAAAAAACTGAAATTAGTAACAAAATTAAAAAACTATGAAAAAGTAAAATATAAAAAGGAAATTTAATATTTTATAGAAACATTATATATATGTTTGCTTAGTATTGATTCATATTTGGCAAAGTCTAAAAACCCAAAAAAAGGTAATAACAAAACTAACAAAAAAAAATGAAGACTGAAATACAGAGAAAAAAATTTACTTGAAATACTATATGCACATTTATCTATTACAGTTTTATGTTTGGCTAAGTCTAAAAACCCAAAAAATAAACTGAAATTAATAATAAGGCTAACAAAACAAAAAAAAGAAAAACAAAAAAAAAATTAATATCTTACTTCATGTTCAAAATCCTTTAAAAAAGAAAACTGATATAAGAAAAAAAAAAAAACAAAAAATATATAAAAAAAAAAACCTAAAGTAATAAAAGAAAGAAACCCAAAATTAGTAACCAAACAAACAAGAAAAAAAGACAAGCAAAAAAATTAATACCTTATCTGAAAAGCTGCATATACATTTGCTCAGTACTAAGCAATGTNGAAATTAATAATAAGGCTAACAAAACAAAAAAAAAAAAAACCAGAAAAAAATTAATATCTTACTTTATATCCAAAAATCTTCAAGAAAGAAAACTGATATAAGAAACTAATGTTCTCCAAAAAAAAAACCAAAAAGAAAACTGATGTTTTCCAAGAAAGAAACCCAAAATTAGTAACCAAACAAACAAGAAAAAAAGACAAGCAAAAAAATTAATACCTTATCTGAAAAGCTGCATATACATTTGCTCAGTACTAAGCAATGTTCAGCAAAGTCTAAAAAGAAAAAAAGATTAGTAAATAAAACAACTTGCAACTAAAGCAAAAAAAAGAAAATAATATACTTAAAACCTTTGCTAGTGCTAATTTATACCAAAGAAGAACAAGAAAAAAAAAGTAAAGTAAAAAAAAAGCATATCTTATCTAAAATGTTGCTTTGGTGTTTCACTTTCTCAAGCCTACAAATTTAAAAAAAAAAAAAACAAAAATAAACGAATTTCTAAATAAATAAAAAAAAAATAACAACTGAGATCTAGATCAAATTGGATATTGAATTAAAAAAATTAAACTCTAATCTCATCCTATTTAGATAATCATAATCTTTAATGTAATTTGGCTGATCATATAAGGGTCAATATAGCAATGAGTTGCTATTATCTTTTTGCCAATATATAATACATAAATATTTATATAATTTATTTGTAAAAAAAAAATTTTTATTATTTTTTGATTAAAAATATTCAATTTTTAAAATTAAAAAAGTACAAAAATTAATTTGTTAATATATTTAAACTTAACAATCAAAATTAATTATTTTTTGTACTGTAGTATAATAAGTAGTATTAATATAGTAAGTAGTATTAGATATTTAGATATGAACTATCAGTATGACGATATGTACTGCAACGATCATGTGTTCGCATCACATGTATACATGAGGACGAAAGCATTTCGGGTTCTAAAACTTGAAATTAAAATTTGAAGACGAAATTGTTTTTGACCTATGTTACTTAAAAGACGAAATTATTTGATACTTTTTTTGAATAGACGAAATTATAAGGAACATATCTATATAAATTTTATTTGCTCTTCCTTATAAAAAATTTTAATTTTCTCTAATGAAGATGAAATAGGCCTTTTTTAAAAATCAATTTCGGTGGCATCACTAGTCACATGATGACTGTCAAACCTTTACTTAACAGATGATGGTTCGGGATGAATATAGTTGTAGGGAGAGTTACATTTATTTATTGTTTATTATTTATTATTGTTTATTATTTATACATTATTTATTGCATGTAAGTTTATTCATTATTGCCGGATTCCTGCGCCATTACCCCGTATGCACCCCGATTGATTATACCATCGTAATGCATTTGATATCACGAATACGATCGATCAGTCTTGATTATCAAGCATAATATCGGTCCAATATTGATGTTCGTGACCGTATTATCTAAGAAAGATAAATCAATAGTTAGTACATGAGAAAACATATAAAAATGCAATATAAAAGACCTTGGTAAAGGCAGATTTCAGCTATAAAAAATACATATCTTAATAAAAATCTCTAAACAAATCTCTTAAAAACCCAAAATTCTATATAATCGAAAATTTTGATTACGGTACTACTACACAAGTAGCTAAATATAACTATTAAGAAAAAAATATACAAAATTTTAACTAAAATTATTATATAAAAAAAAGTTATAACAAAAAATAAATCATTAATTTAATCTAATTACTATATTAAAATTACTAGTTTATATAATTATTCTCTCATATAATTACATAGTTGGGTACATACCAATATAGTGATTATAAAGAGTATAAAAATTACCTTTATATAAGTACAAATTATAATTAATAAAAAAAAGTGATTTAATAGAGATATTTTTTAAAAATTTTATATATAATTATAAATAGTTGTTATATAGGTAAGTCACAATTATACTAATTAAATCAATTTTTATACAATAATTAAAGTTGTTCAGAAAAATAAAATACACTTATAGGGTGTAATAACCTAAAGAAGTAGCCAGGTTAACACTCTCCAAGTGGCATGTTGATAGTTCAAATCCCACTAGTAACAATAACAAAAATTAGGCCTGTATTGTGGTAACTATAGCTTAATATTAGTTGGGTGAAAAACCTGTAAACTTGGTTTTACCATCTTGAATAGGAGCTTTTGGGTGCAATAGTGTTTGTTATACTAAAAAATCCAAAAAATAAAAAAAACAGAAACCTATTTGAAAAAGTTCCAAGTAAGAAGATAGATTGATGATCTACTATAAAAAAGTTTGATACCAAGATCAGAATGAACCTTACAAAGGCAAGAAATTAGGGCAGTGTCATTAATCACCTGATTATTTTTTATCAGAGACCTACCCCCCTCTCTCTTCCTCAATATATAAATAGTCAGGTTCTTATATATAATTTCAACTTTTTTACCCCTCCCAAAAAATCACCTGATTTTTGTTACTCCCTTTACCTAGCAGTTTGGAATAGTACTGGACTGCGAGTATTGATATAATGCAGATGTGTTGGTTAGAGTGCTAACATTTATTATCTAATATCCATTTACTATAGGGGCTTACCCCCACTCCCAGGTAAGATCTATAAATAAAATTTTAGCCAATCAAATTTAACCAAAGTAAGATTTTTCTTGACCCCACCCCCTAAAATATTATCTTATAAATGTTAGGCCCTTACTGAAAATTCAGAGATGATGATAAAATGAGATATGGTTGTCTGGCTGGTATGAAATTGTATACAGGATAAAGTAGCCCTAGAGTTGCTATATAAATTAGAGAGTTTTGAATAAGCAATACCTATAGCTAGTTGTAGGTATGACAACTAGTATAGAACCTTTGGTAGAATTAAATTAGGCAACAAAAGTGCATGTATGGCTAGTAGGGGTCTTAGCTGGGTCAGGTCTAACCCAGATCAGAAAAAACCCGGATCGAGTCAGACCTGGATCAGAAAAAATCTGGGTCAGGTCAGACCTAGGTTAATAATAGGTGATGCATGATGAAACTATTTCATTGCAAAAATAAATAATTTAACAAATCTAAAAAAACCAGATGATTTATATTTGGGAAGTCAAAATCATATCATGAATATTACATATAAGATACCATATTTTGTAACAAAATTACCATAATTATCATATGGTTTCTATAATAAATTGACAATGCACTGAAGAGTTTGATATTTTTGACATGAATTAGTAAATATAGTTAAAATTTACTAACAAATAGTCCATAAATGTTTGTTACGGAGCTTCAGTTTCTATGATATGCATCATTTAATACCATTACCGTAAAAAAGTATATACATTTAAAAAATAAAATAATAATCAATTTTCCAGAATTTCACATAATTTATATACTCAATAAAACTCTTAACAAGTTTCGTACGTATTTATATTTCGAAATTAATTCAACTAGTATTCAACTCTTATACACAACTATATATATATATGCATTATGTTTGATCAGCCAAATAAAAAAATAAATATATCAGTATTACCCATACAACCATTATATTGTTAGTATTGGTAAGTACATGTCCAATTGTTTTAATTGTGTGTTACCAAAATAATTTATACATTACCCTACCTTTTTCAAAACAATTTCAAAGTTTACTTTTTCATTTTTAACAAGTCTTTTAAAGACTATTTATCATTCTTTTTTTTTTATACCTGTTTTTATCGAGGTTTACACCTAAATTAGTCTACTGATAGCAGCCAATAAAATATAAGTATGGCATTTTGTTTAAAAAAAAAGAAATAAATATGTATTTTTAAACAATGAATGCTTGAATTATAAAGCAACTCATCTTTTTTTTTATTTTAATTGAAAAGATTTTATCATTACATCGATGCCTTAAAAACAAACAAAAAAAAACAAAAGTATTTATAATATTGACAACCAAATAATTTCTTTTCATTATCGTTAAATTATCTCTCTTATCGAATTATTTTATATCACACCTTTTGTTTATCTTATGAGGTCGGAAACTATATCAGGGATGTTAGTTTCTAATACCAGTACAGTTGTGATAGCCAGTTTGTCTTCTTGTTAATTAATTAATACCAGGACCCAGTCATGCAAATTGACGGAGTGTACGATTACCTGCTATCTAGAATGGCGAGTTCACAAAATCTTGCATTTGATTGGGTGTTAAAAAGCTATCATTTTACATATCAAATGTGCAGTTATTTCAATGACATCAGATCTCACAGACAAATTAATTCTAGTCATAGTTGTTAGAATTAAGTTTAAATTTACTGTAAATCCTCAAAATAGTGGACATGGACATTTTTTCGAAAATTTATAATAAAGCCGGTACTGTACAATTTATGAAGTAATTGTTAGCTAAATATATTGTCAACAAAATGAATTTGTCTGTGAATTAGCTATCTGAAAATAATCTTGTCTGTAAATTAATTATCTATGAACTAAAGTTGTCTATAAAGTAATTGTCAATGATTTAATACGAAATATATAACAAAGCGAAAAGTGCAAAGATAAAATGAAAATAAATTCGAACAGCTTATTTGGTAATACAGAATTATGACAAGTATTATAATATTAGACAACGGTATTGTGATTATCGATCATTATATAGAATTTAAGAGTTTAATTATTACAATGAAAAAAGTAAAATTAGAGAATTATAAGTGTTATACAATATATATAATCGCAGAATTAATATAAATAAGGCTGTGGATCAAGGGTGCCTCTTTGGGCACCCCATGATTGTTACATTGAATGAGAGTACAACTAGCCACACGTACAACTTTTGGTTGTCTAATTGAAATAGTCTGCCTGAAGGTTCTACACTAGTTGCTATACCTACAACCCAACTAGTGGATTGGCTATCATATGTGCGGATTTGTAAATCATCCCAAAATTTTTGACACACCTAAATTTGACTATTACACAATACAAGGTGCGTCTAATAGTTGACATACTGTTGATATCCAGTCATGTGTACAGATCCAAACCTGTGTACAAATCACAAGTATGTATAAATTCCAGTTAATAAATCCAATGAACATTTCCAGTCCAGTGCTCATCACATATAGGGTGCAGAGTGGGCCGGGCTAAACCCGGAAATTAGCGGGCCGGGCCGGGCTCGGGCCTAGTTTCGGGCTCACATTTTTATAAAGCGGGCCGGGCTCAGGTCGGGCCTAAAAAATATCAGGCTAGTGCCAGGCCTCTATGATATACCCGATTAGGCCCGATTAGGCCCGTAAATCCTAGAGGTAGATTACATATATACGCATATATATACTATATTTGTAGTTATAATGTAGGGGTAAGGTATTTTCAAATATACTTGCTTTTTGCTTTTTTTTTTTAACAAAACCCGAGTTCAGCTTTTGTTGGTTATACAATATAACCAACAAAAGCCAAACTCGGGGTTTGTTGAAAAAAAAAATTCTTGTGCACTAACCGATATGGTGCAAGAATAAAAAATTGTGTTACTTGATTATCTTTTTTTTAAG
>QKWP01000552.1:137068-152104 GCA_003550325.1 Gigaspora rosea
TTGTATAAGAAACTATATTTTTAAAACCAATATTTAAAGAATTCGCCAAGATATTGTAAAATATTTTTTTGGTTAAAAAATTTCTTTAAAATTTAATATTTTTAGCTTATAAGCAATATAAACTTTTTGTTTTATAATAAAATTTAAATAATTCAAAAATATAATCCTTGTTATTAAATAATATAATACCAAATTTTATTTAAATATTTTAAATGATTAAAAAAATAGATCAGAGATATATTTATAGTAATTTTACAGGCAAATTTGCTTGCGAACTAGTACAAACTAAGGGATACTATCAGATTACTTAATCAATTTTTGAGGATTCATTTTGAGAAAGTGCCTCTGGAATCAGTAGAAGTTTAGGAGAAAACTTGTGAAAACGTATGCGTTTGAATTTACAAAAACTTAATATCTCCATGAGTTTTCAACATTTTTTTATAAAAATTGAGATTCAAATGCTTTGAGATATGCCCTACAAGGCTTGTTATAAAATTTTTTTAGTTAGCATAGTAAAATTTCTCATAAATTATTGCCAAATAGTGGGTTATTTTGAAAACATAGGTGTGCCAAATTATTAATTATGCGATATTAGACTCTTCAAAGTCTAAGGATAGGCTGCGAGATTTTAGGGGCTGAGTGATTTTTGAAAATTCGTCCATGTGCAGATCATTTTTGAAATTTACTAGTAAAAGTTTCTGGTTTCACCCAAAAATAGTGTTTTTTATGAAAAAAATGTGTTTTTTTTAATTAAAATTAAATTTTGTGTCAATTTTTTTCAGAAAGTTACTAGTAAATGCTGGGAATTCAAAAAAATAGGCTGCGAAATTTAGGCTGAGATTTTTGATTTTTGAACAATTTTATTTTTTATGTTTTTTATTAAAAATTTGTGAGCATTTATTATTTAAGTACCAATTCGGCAAGTTTTTTTAATAATAAAATAATTTCATTATTGAATAGATTGTATCAAAGAAATTCAATAAACTTTGTAAAATTTATCATCAAAATTGAAAATTTTAGAAAATTCTGAATCTGGAAAGAAAATGAAAAATCGTTGTTAATCATGAATATTTAACCAAATCAGCTAAATTTTTATGGTAAACTCTCGAATACCTATCCCTTACTTTGTAGAAGTTCGCAGGCAAATTTGCCTGTATAATTACTATAAATATATTTCTGATCTAGTTTTTTAATCATTTAAGATATTTAAATAAAATTTGGTATTATAATATTTAAGAACAAGGATTATATTTTTGAATTATTTATACTTATATTATAAGACAAAAAGTTTATGTTGCTTATAAGCTGAAAATATTAAAATTTAAAAAAATTTTTTAACCAAAAAAATATTTTACAATATCTTGGCGAATTCTTTAAATATTGGTTTTAAAAATATAGTTTCTTATACAACTTTGTAGTTTATATAAAGGATGCCAACTTTCATTATTTGACTTTAAATGATTTACTTGTAAAAATTAGGACTTGTATTAGAAGTGAAAATTTTTTTTATAGACGGGAATATATAAAATTTAAGAAAACCTAAAGAAAAAATTCTATAGTAAAAGTTCCAAAACAAAAACTTTAAACTTTTATTACACCAAAGTTTTTTAATAATTTTAAAAAAATTTTATAATAAAGTTGATAAAACAGAACTAATATTATATTTTTTACTTAGAAAGTATATAGCTAAAATTAATATTTAAGGATTTATTTAAAAAATTTAAAATTTTAAAATTTTCGCAGGCAAATATGCCTGCATAACAAATTAAGGGACCCTATCAGGTTACTTAATTGATTTTTTGAGGTTTTATTTTGAGGAAGTGCCTCCGGAATCAGTAGAAGTTTAAGGAAAACTTGTAAAAACGTATGTGTTTGAATTTACAAAAACGTTGATATCTCCATGAGTTTTCAACATTTTTTCATGAAAATTGAGATTTAAATACTCTGAGATATGCTCTACAAGACTTGTTATAAATTTTTTTAGTTAGCATAGTAAAATTTCTCGTAATCATTATCTAACAGTGGGTCATTTTGAAAACGTATCTAATGAAAGCTTGAAACTTGAAATTTTATTTACTAATTTGTAATTTAAAATTTATCAAAATTTGATCAAAATTTATTAAATTTGTAAATTTAAAATTTACCAATTAAATCACAATTTTTGTTTGACAAATTTTATATGCTAAAGGGAGTAACAAAAATAAGGTGATTTTTTAGGGAAAAGGAGGGTAAAAAAAAGTGAAATTATATATAAGGAACCTGACTATTTATATATTAAAGGAGAGGGAGGGGGTAGGCCTCTAATAAAAAATAATCAGGTGATTAATGACACGGCCCTAAACTAAATAAATATTGATCTTATTTATTGTATTTTACGCACACAAATGAGTAATCAACTCGTAAAAAAATAAAAGTTAATGCACAAAATACTGTTAATAAATTCAAAAATAAAATTTTAGTTATACGAAATTTCTAACATCAATGAGATGCACATACAAAATTACAAATACTGGTCTAATAAATTTGGTATAGATTATATGAGTATATCTATTGTTCAATAAATTAAATCTTTGCATAAATTCAAAAATCTTGTTTATGATTGAATTGTTAAAATTGAAATTATTAAATAAATTAACTATATAGTTTTCAATAAATTTGTTAAATTCTTCGAAATTTGCAGCTTTGTAAAAGTTTCTTTCATCTTCTGTAACTTGTAGTACAATTTTAAAAGCATTATTCGATTTTGTTAGCTCTTCAATTGTTTTGATTGATTGATTTAATTAATTCATTAATTCTTCAACTCTTGCTTGTAATGCAGTATTGGCTTGGTTCAAATCATTTTTATCTTGCAATAATGTGATATTGCGCTGAGTAACATCTTGCATTTCATTTAATAAATTTTTATATTTTTGATTTAAAATTTCGCCGCCTGTTAATTGTTGTTGAACAGCCATTTTTTTAGTTTAAAAATAACTTATTCTTTAAAAAAATGCTAAATTTATTTTTTTAAACTTTAAAGTGAATTCTTTTCAATTTTATATTTTTTTAAAAAATATTGATTTTTAAAAACAAATACAAATTGAATACATCAGGAGTATCAAATATTTCTTATGATTCAACAAAAAAAGCTTGTGTTTACCAGAAATATAAAGACAACATAAAACATAGAAAGCGATTCTATGGTAAAAAAAATAACAAAAAACTATTCAAACAAGCAATTAATTACAAACTAGAATATGAAAAAATGTGGCTTAGCAAAAATAAACTATAAATATCCCAATTGTCTCCTTCTTTTAGTAATTTAAAATGAAAATCAGTAAAAGACAAATAAATTATTTTAAAAAAATACAAATTAAAACAAAAAAATGGAAAGAATTTTATTCAAAAATTTATTATGAAAAAAAAGAAATTGCTTGGAGTTTAGTTAATAATTTCAATAATATATTATTACTTAAACAAAATCAAACATTTTCACAAAATCCAAATCTTTATCAATATTTTATTAAAATAATTAATGAAATTCTTTTTTTTTGTGATCAATTAGAATTATCAAGTGATAAAGTCTTGATAAAATATCAAAATATGAAAAAAGAAATTTTAAATTCACAAACTCCAAATCAATATATAATTGAACTTGCTATAAAATACAGCAAATATCAATTTAGACCAGAATTATATTTAGAAAAACTAGAACTTTTAAAACCAATCTCAAAACTAGAAATTCTTTTTCGACAACTTGTTAATCAAATTAAAAGCAAAAATCATGTAAAAATTCTGCAACCCGTCTACAATAAAAATTATAAACAAAATACCAAACTACCAAAATTTATTAATATTAAGTACAAGAAAACACTACAATCAATATTTCTTAGTGATGAAGATATAAATATATCAATCAAAAATCCAGAACTTTTTGAAATAATCAAATCTAAAATTTATGAAATTTTATTTTGCTGTAAAAAGCTACATATGCGAAAGACAAATCATGTGATTATTCAATATAGAAAAATGATTCGTAATATTGAGAAATCAAAGAACAAAAATAGTTTTGTAATTCGTTTAGCTTTGAGTTGGACAAGATTCAAATTCAAACCATATGTTTCATTATAAACCAGTTTTAATTTCTCTTATTGGACGATTAGATTATTGTTTTAATAAGATTGTTAGTCAATACAAATTAAAATAAATAAACAAATTTAAAATTGCATAGCAATTTTGAATATATATACTTATCTTGCCAAAAGGCTTGAGAGAATTACGTGGCCTGGCCATACAGTTAAATTAATTAAACAAATAACTAGGACCAACTTAACACCCTGCAGGGCATCCCACTTTTTTTTTGCTCCAAGGCCAGTACTTGGTACGCTAGCCTCAGTTATCAGGCTATAAGCCTGGTTAGTCTAGTTTGTTGTTAATAAAAAATTAAAAATAAACAATACAAATAACAAATTTGTTAATCATGTATAAATTTTTAAAATACTTATAATTAATTAATATAAATAAAAATTTATTAATTGTGTATAAATTTTTAAAATATTGCAAGTATTTTAAACGAGAAAAATTCTTATTTAAAATAAATAATTGTGCATTTTTGTGCACTATTTAAGTTCTATGTGCACTTTTTTTGATTTTTTGTGTACTATTTGATTGTTAATTTTAATTTATTGCGCCACATTCTAAAGTTGTTACATTCTTCTTTTACTTATAGTAATTAAATCTTTAGTAGGGTAACGTAGTGATCAAATAATGTTACAAAAATCACAATAATACTATGCAAATTGATTATTATGCAATAATAATCATTGTTCAGGAGAACAAAATACATTTACTTTAAAAAAGTTTTTTTTTAATTTTAAAATAACTATCTTTGGACTTAGAACCTTTTATTTAAGATATTAGAGTTATTGGTAATCTACATAGGAGTTCACCAATATTTGTTATATAAACAAGAATAGAACTAGCCATACATATACTTTTGGTATTTAATTTAAATAGTTCACTTTAATAGGCCCAGGACATGTCCTCTTAAAATAGATCAAATTGCTGTCTATAATTAAAATTTTTAAAAAAACATATGAATTTACTATATAACTTTGAGCTAAGGTTCTTTTAAATCTTACTTATTAACTTTAAATTAAATTTTTCAAGGATATAGAACAAGGTGAGAAGAAAAAATTGAGCTTAAAAATTAAATTAAAATTTTGTCAATTTTGCACAAAACGAAAATGTAACTTCGCCAAAAACAAATATTTTTCGATTTTAAGATCATGAGTATATGTAAAATCATGTCCTGAACAACTTTACTTAGGCGATCTAAGTAGGTTACCTTGTAAGAAAAATGGGTTATCTATATACTAAAGTTAAAATTTTTGGGTTTTAAATATAAAACATTTTTTTTTGATTAGGTAACCTACTCTGGGCCCTTAAGCAAAGTTGTTTGGCACATAGTGATTTTGGCTGATCAAAATTTATCGGCTAAGCTTAGCTGATAAATTTTGGTCAGCTTAGTCGGCTTAGCTGATTTCCTAATCGGGTCTTAATCACATGACCAGATATGTTACATTTATATAGCAGATAGCCGATAGATCGCTTACACATTGTTTATTAATACTGTAATGTGCCCAACTGTAATGCTAAAAAACGAAATAAAAGTCAGAATTATTGAGATTTAATAAGCGTTTATTTAATGTTTTTTTTTAATATTCATTTAACTTTATTTTTTCTGTATAAAAACGAATTCTCATTACTAAGATATTTCTAGTGCAAGTTGTCAAGGAGGACAAAATAACGCGGGACAAAATACACAACTATATCGACCAATTCCTAGATAAGTTATTTAATTCTATCATTATTAATATTTATCTTTGTACGTGCTTTTTCTGAATTAACTAATTTATTTTGGGTATAGCGCAAATTTAATTATAAACAATGTATCCAAATATGATTAATGCATACATTTAAATTATGATTCGTCAATTCTTATGTGGCAATATTCTCATGCTACATCCTATTTAATAATATTATAACTACATATTATCGTTAAAAAAATCTATTAACGGAAATGTAATCATCGAATATTCCCATTTTAATAAAATTTCCTGTGCCCGATGATTTTAATAATAGCATATATTTAAAGTTACACTTTACAATTGTTATAAATTATGATGCCGGAAAGGAGGAATATCTTTGGCAATTTGTAAGCCTGCTTTAAGTGCCCAAGGGTATTCGTTGATGAAAAAAAAACCTGTTTTTGTGTGTAATACGCGTAAATTATATTTTCTATTTTTGGGGAAATAAAAATCGATTAGCCGATTTTGAAAAAATTGACCGGCTAAGCCGAAAATTTTTGGCTTAGCCGACTATTTCATATCGGGCAAAATCACTATCGGCACATGATTCTACTCGATTCGAGGTCACTGCGCATTTTCTCAGACATTTTACTAAGTGAAAAAAAATTTTTTTTTAAAAAATTTTTTTAAATTTTTTAGAAAAAAATTTTTTTCCGAACTTTAACCCCATTTTTCACTTAGTAAAAGGTCTAAGAAAACGTGCAGTAACTTTAGATCAAGTAGAATCACGTGCTGAACAACTTTGCTTAAGAGCCCAGAGTAGGTTACCTAATTAAAAAAAACGTTTTATATTTAAACCCCAAAAATTTTAACTTTAGTACATAGATAACACATTTTTCTTACAAGGTAACCTACTTAGATTGCCTAAGTAAAGTTGTTCAGGGCATGATTTTCATATACTTATAATCTTAAAATCGAAAAATATTTGTTTTTGGCGAAGTTACATTTTCATTTTGTGCAAAATTGACAAAATTTTAATTTAATTTTTAAGCTCAATTTTTTCTTCTCCCCTTGTTCTATATCCTTGAAAAATTTAATTTAAAGTTAATAAGTAAGATTTAAAAGAATCTTAGCTCAAAGTTATATAGTAAATTCATATGTTTTTTTAAAAATTTTAATTATAGATAACAATGAAAAGGACAAGCTCAGGGCTTGTTAAAGTTTCATACTAGCTGCTATACTTGCAACTCAACTATATAAATGCCTACTTAAGCTTTTTGATTCTTTTACTTTAAAATTTTTATATAAATTAGATAATATTTTTTTTTTTTAAATGTTAAAGGTGAGACCTTGCTTTTATCTTTATTAAATTTAATAGAAACTTTTTACAATACTGAAAGAAATTTCATTTTTTTAAATCTAATGCTAAGAATAAAAACTCAGACATATATCTAAGTAAACCTAAATACTTATCTGCGGCCTAAACCTATTAGATAATATTTTATTAATATAGTATATCTTTTTTTATTTTATATTTTTTCTAAAAAAAATTACAAAATTTTTGTAGATATAAAAATAAAAAACAAGAGCATGCCGACTTAGGGAAGTTGGTAAGTTGTCACCCCCAAGTGGCAGGTTTAGGGTTCAAATCCCACTGATGATGCTTTGAAAAATAGACCTGTGTTTCAATAACTGTTTTCTATTGATCGGTTGGGTACATTACCAGTAGTCCTTGGTTACCATTTCGAATGGAAGCTTCCGGGCAAAGTTGTATCTCGTGACACAGACAAATTTAAGAAACTGAGAAAACAGAAACCTATTTGGCAAGACCCAAGTAAGGAGGTAGCAAAGATCTTTAACGGTACTACCTAAACTAGAATATTGAACCGGAGCTGAAGAACTGGACGTCAACCTTAGGGACAAGGTTTACCAACCTGGCCGCCGGATCAGATACCAGAGGAAAAAGACCTATGTTATAGAAGTAGATACTAGGGAAAGAAAAACCATAATAGCATCTAATGCCAGGTAGATCAACCCTTCTGGGCCAACTGGATTGGAAGTCTGGGAAAACGGTGAAGGACCGGTAGGAAAGTGTTAGTGGGTACCGGGGTTAAAGCGAACCTTATAAGGGCAGAAGTAGGTAATGGTAGTAGTTGGGTATCCTCTGACTGCAAGTTGTTCGCCTCAGTGAATGCATAAGTTACCGAAGAGTAGGTGAATACCTGGTGGGACAAATACCACTCTACCAAGTTTCATGTTGAGGATAAGCTGAATTGTACCTTTGGGTATAAAAAGGAGTCCAAAGGGATCTTGCGAAAAAAGACCCAGGTGGCAGGACTGACCGCATAGATAACGCAGACATTCGGCAAATTAGTTGAAAGTCTAGGTGGGAAACTGAAGATCAAAGGGTTTAAATAGACAATTCCTGTAATTGGGTTGCAGATATGGCATCTAGTGTGGAACCTTTGGGCGGATCACTTAAATTAGATGCCAAAAGTGTATGTATGTGTGGCTAGTTGTACTCTTATTTATGTAGAATCCAGATACATAAACTGAATAAAGTATATGCTCCAAAACAGGCACTTTAAAAAAAATAAAAATAAAATAAGAATAAAAAACTGTACCAATAAAAAGTTGAGAATTTCTATTTGTACATGGTGGGTATATACCCACCCCACAGCAAACCAATTAGATTTTAGGATTTTATGTAACGAACACGATCCAAAATTGCAAAACAAATATTCATTTTATTAAAAATTGCTTATTGCTCAAAATTTGCATAGAAACCCACCTTTCGTGCTTTAACAAAAAGTTTTCTTTAAGCGATTTTACTATATGATTACCAAACCCCAACTCTAATCTTGGTGCTTACCCTAACCCTAAACTAACAAATACAAAAATTTAATTCTATAACATAGATAAATATTGCTATTTTTGTAACTGGGTATTTGACCCTATAAATAAAAATTTTGTAGTTTGTATAATCAGGTAGCAAACCCTAAGGTAAATTTAGTTTTTTTCTAAAAAGTTACTGTATATTCTCAAAATTAGCTACCTTTTTGAACAAAAATTATACAAAAAAATATAAAGTAGAGTTTATTTTTGAATTGTTGAATTTTTTGAAAAATTAAAAAATATACTAATGAAAAGTATTTTGATATTTGAACAAGTTTATTTAATAATACTTTTGAGATTTACTTAATAAAATTTAAAAATTTATGGGTGTAGCGACATAGAGAAGCTTTCTGGTTGTCACCCCCCAAGCGACAGGTCTAGAGTTCAAATTCCACTAGAAACGAATTGGAAAATAGGCCTGTGTTATGGTAACATTGGTTCATCGATCGGTTGGGTATATTATCTGTAATCTTGGTACTACCATCTTGAATAGGAGCATCGGTACAGTTGTGTAAGTTACACAGACAAATCCAAGGGACCGGAACAATTAAAACCCGTTTGGCAAGCCCCGAGTAGGGAGGTAAAGAAGATCCTTCTACGGTGCTACAAAAGCCCTCTCAACCAGAAACTGGAGAACTGAACAGAACATATCCTATAGCAAGAGAGGACACCAATCTGGCCGCCAAGTCATACCAGAGGAAAAGGACCTATGTTTTAGAAGTGGGTACCAAGAAAAGGGAGTCCATTAGCACATAAAGCCAGGCAGACCAATCCTTTCGGGCCAACTGGTTTGGTAGTTGGGAGGGACCAATATAAAGTTGAAGGTATCGAATGTGAGTACTGGGGATCAGAATGAACCCTGCAAGGGCAAATGGAACTGACCGACCAACAAAAAGTGGAAGCATGGAGGCATGTACATGTCAAAGCCCAACGGAGCTCTGGGTGCATCTATATAGAGTCTTAGGACATTAAGAGGATTTGGGACCACTAGTAACAGGTATAGCTAGTATAAGTGCATGTAGTCAGTATTGTCATGGGACACAGACACGGACGGCGGACAGTCCGGGACGGGACGTCCGGGACATGTCCGCCCAGAATTTTTTTTGTCCCAGACATTTTGTGACTCAACACGTGATCATCTACCAATAAAATTCGTATAATTCTGCAATTTGATTGGTTTTACCCGGCGGACATGTATCATGTTGGGACATTATTGCGAACATGTCCCGGACGTCCCGTCCCGGACTGTCCGCGTCCCTGAAAAATCAGCGGGACAATGTCCGTGTACAACACTGCATGTAGTGGTAGATCAGGTTGGCCAAGCCTCATGATGCTGTCTAACTACATCAGGGACTGGAAGCTTCAGTGAAACATGCCTGGATACTCGTCATCATAGTGGGGAGTACAGTCATTCGCACATTTCTGAATTTTGAATATTAAATCCTGGTCCCCAAGTCGCAGAAAAATTAGCTAGTTGCGGCAGCATGCAGGCTTGAGATACTTACCCAATGTGGCAGAGGCAGCTGCATGGCTTGAGATATGAACTCCCGAGAAGTACGCTAGTAAGGAACTGAGTATACCAATTTGGAAACAGAAAGCACTTATCTGAAATTACATACACCAAATTGGAAGTGATAATACTAGGAAATGTAGGTAAAGTGGTGAACATGTGAATACTAATGGTTGGTTGGGAAAATGGATATCCAAAACCAGGCTAGCTATATAAATAGAAGTATAGTAAGCTCTGGTAGATTTAGATTATGGATAAATTAGTCCAAGTCTTGGTACTTAGTAGGTAGTATAATAATTGTAAGCAATATATTGTAATGATTAATATACACTTAATAAAGTCTAGAGGCATGACCTCATCTTAACATTAAAAAAAAAAAAATAAATAAATTTAAAAATTTATATATAGAGTTACAGTAACAAAAGCCTTCTTTAATTCCAATAAAGGAACAATCACGGCTCCTGAGATCCCTTACTTTGGGCGTGAAGCGGTATGCAAGAGGGAAGTATAGTTTCTTTAATATCTGTAAAAAACTATACACTTCTCTAAAGCAGTTCGGTATAAAACAACAAGAGATAATAGACAGTTTATTAATTTAACAAGAGGGCTATTTCAAGGTATCTGTTTTTTAAAAATCTCAAAAGTTTATTAATAAATATAGAGGAGGGTAATTAATATAAAGGTAAAGATAAAATACAATGTCTGGATCTGTTTAAAACTAAGGGAAATAAGGCGGGTTTATATATCTATTGAGCTAAGCATCACTAAGTGTTGTTAAGTGTCGCTAAGCATCATTAAGCATCGCTAAGCGTCATTAAGTGTCACTAAGCGTCATTAAGCGTTGCTAAGCATCATTGAGTATCATTGCACATCAATTTCACTTATTACTATTACTAAATACAGTTCTTACAAAATTTCCTTATTAAGTTCTAATTTTTCAACTAATTTTTACCAAATTAACAAAGCTATTCTATAACATTTCTCTCCTCTTTAAAAACAAACTCCGTGAGTTCTAACTTGGGTAAGAACTTGAGAGAAATCATCATCTATCAATCTTACAATCATTGTATATGTAATATAGATATACATGTTGGCAAAATCCCAAATTACTATAGTTTGGGATTTGTCCGCGCCCAAATCCCAAATACATCCCAAATTAATTTCTCAAAAACTTTATTAATAATTTTTGTTTAACAAATAGTAGATATTCTTATTGTTATAGATAACATATTTGCAAAATTTTAGGCCTACTTTTTTGATTTAATTTTTTACAAATAGCAATTGTTTTTTTTGAATTTGGGTTGTTTTGCCAGCAAGTATAAATATAGGTCATTCGAGAGAGGTTTTCTATAGGTCAGATAGAGTAAAGTAATTTCATCCATTTGGTACACTTCCATGTGTCTCGGGCAGTGTCTGAAATTGGGTTGCGGAGTCTGCGGACCGCAACAAAATTTAAATTTCTGCAACCAAAATCTGAAGTGCATATGCAAATTCCGCACATAAATTTGCAAATTTTACTTATAAAATTTGATTAAATACTTATACGCGCAACTAAATTTTTATAAATTCTTATAATCCGCAACTATTTTTTTTTATTTAGTTGCAGCCCGCAACTAATTTAAAAATTGAATTTCAGACACTGGTCTCGGTCTTTTTTTTTTTTTCTTGGATTTTCTCAATTATTGTTCGAATATCTTCCAGAGCATTAGGATACTTGTCTATAAGGTCACCAAGATAATAATAAGCTTTGAGCAGCTTAGTTTGGGCTTGCTGATTTCTAGTATGAATCTTAATTCGTTTAAGAATTTTCTGCAGTTTCTTTTGGTAGGTTATTCCAGTATATGGAAGACTAATTTTTCAGATGTAAGCAGGTATGACTTCTTCTTGGTTAGTAATTGTATTTCTTCTTGTATCTTCTACTTCTAAGTTTGGGTTTATTTCTTCTGTATCATTTATTTCTAGTAAATTAATTTCTAATTGTTCTGTGTCTTCTAGAGTGTTCAGAAAATTATTTGAGTCTGGCTTAAGAAAAGAAGTAACTAAATTAGTAAGGTCAATAGTCTGAGTAGCATCATTATTATCATATAACTATACACATTGTGATATAATCCACAATGTATTATTTTGGGTGGCATTATCTTGTTTTCATGTCTGAAAAAGATATTGGAGGGCTAACAAGGTTTGAGGTTGTAATATAGAGGTGGTTATTTTTGGAAAAATTCCAAAAGGGGTAGTTGTATAAATATATTTTGAGGTTTTATGAATTAAATTGTGTGTTTCATCACCTTGTAGATCAAATTTCTTCTAGAAATTTTTAGGAGAATCAATAACAACTACTAGTTCCCATGTTTGTGGCTCATAATATTTAGCAAGACGGTCACTATTATAGTATTTTTTTCCTTCTATTATCTGTAATTTATAAGCACTATTGTCTAATTTCTCATGAATAAGAAAAGGTCCAAATCTTGTCTTCAAATTTGTCTAAGTGAGAGGCTTCTAATTCCTTTTGTTGTATCCACACTTTATTACCAATTTCAAATGTCTTTATTTGAGTATTGGCATCAAAACGGACTTTTTGTTTCTGCTATGACCATTCAGTATTTTGTTTAGCCTAGTTCTGGTAAGTCAGTAATTTTTCTATTAAATCATAAGCTCATTGAAGAATACTTCCTTGTAAGTCTATTTCATCATCCATTTTTGTAGATTTTACTGGGAAAAGTGCTTCGATTGGTAAGGTAGCATATCTCCCATATATAAGTTGAAAAGGTGTATATCCTGTGGTAGCATGTCTTTTTGTTCTATATGCTAAGAGAACAGCAGGTATATACAAATCCCAATCATCATCTCCTTTCGCTTTTGCAAGTAATTCACACAATGTTCTATTAAATCTTTCTACCATATCATTTGTCTGAGAGTGGTAAGGAGAAGAGAATTTATACTTAATAAGAAATTTCTCACAGAGAATTCTAATTGTTTTACTAATAAAATTGTGACCTTGATCTGATAAGATAATTTTGGAGTCCCATGTCTACAGATTATCTCCTCAAAGATAAACTGAGCAAGTGTACTAGTACTAGCATCTGGAACAGCACGAGCTTCTGGCCATTGTATTAGATATTCAGTAGTGACAATAATATATCGATTGTTTTTTTAGTTATAGGCAAAGGGCCTACAAGATCAATTCCAACACGTCCGAAAGCTCTTCCAATTTGTATAGAATGTAAAGGTTCTTTTTTATAACCTTTTTGTCTTCATTGGCATTCTTTACAAGTCTTCATATATTCTTGTATCTCGATACATTTGATCTCAATAATAATGTTCTAATATTTTATAATAAATAGCATCCATTCCCAAATGTTTAGCAGTAGGGTGCTTATGCATCATATATAATACTGGTTCAACTTTTGTCCATTTAATAACTCTAAGAGGTCTGTCTGGGTTTTTTTTATTCTTTTTATAAAGAAGGTGATGTCTAATTTCGAAATATTTAGCCTGGGTTATAAGTCATTTTTGTTCTTGGTCGGTAAATCCATTTAGAAATTGGTCTGTGTTCAAATTGTAGTAAAAGTTATAATATTGGTCAAGATTCATGTAATTTATGGGGTATAGTTGTCTGAGTTGGCAACCGTGAGAGAGCATTAACATTCGAATAGATTTGGCCTGGTATATGAATAATTCCAAAATTGTATGGTTGAAGCTTTAAGATCCATCTGCCAATTCTTCCTTTGGGCTCAGCAGTACGTATCCATTTTAATGCTAAGTGGTCTGTAATTAAGATGAAATTTGTGCATCTAAGTATTTATAGAAATGTTCTATGGTCCATACAACAGCAGCACATTCAAGTTCAGTGGCTGTATAGATCTTTTTTTTTTTCGCAGACTTTTACTAGCATAGACAATAGGGTGTTCTTTTTTATTTTTATCTAGTTGAATTAATGTAGCACCAAAGCCATTGTAAAAGGCATTGGTAGCAAGTATAAATGTCTCTTTAAAGTTTGGGTATGCTAATATAGGGGCAGTAATAAGTCTAGATTTTAACTCTTCAAAAGCTTTTTGTTGTTTATCCTGCTAGCGATAGGGTTCATTTTTTTGTAGAAGGGAATTTAAGGGGTGTACAATTGATAAAAAGTTTTAATTAAATTGGCGGTAGTATTCTGCAAGTCCAAGGAAAGATTGAAAAGCTGTAAGATTTTTAGAAGGTTGAATCCGTTGGACAGCTTCTACTTTTTGAGGGTCAGGAGCAATACCCTTAGCAAAGATAAGATGTCCTAGAAAAGGTAGTTGGTGCATCCAAAAGATGCATTTCTCTATATTAAGTCTGAGTTCTGCTTGTTTAATTCTATTAAATACTTTCTTTAAATGAGTCAAATGTTCATCAAATATTTTAGAATAAACAAATGTATCATCTAAGTATACAACCACAAATTTCCATACAATTTCTTTATATACATGGTCCATTAGCCTTTGGAAAGTTGCAGAAGCATTGCAAAGACCAAAAGGCATTAGGGAGCTTCCAGAAATCAGCTGATTTTAGATTACTATGAGCCTATCCCCATCCACACACCTGATACCCCAATTAGCCAATCAAATTTTACAATTATTAAAAAGTTAATATAATATTTAATAGTAAATAACATTTGATCTACTGAACCAAATTTGATGATTTAACTACCAAAATAATCCTCTCAATGAGAGGATTTTAACGAGACCAAAATCGTTAAAATTCAATCACAGGATCCTGTGATTGGGATGGATTTGTGTTACTATAAAAGTTCTATAATTTATTAAATAATTATAACCCATTTATAGCAACAAATTTATTTCGATCTTAGGATCCTGTGAT
>QKWP01000552.1:152275-178581 GCA_003550325.1 Gigaspora rosea
TGTGATCAGAATAGATTTGTGTTACTATAAAAGTTCTATAATTTATTAAATAATTATAACTCATTTATAGCAATGCAAATTTATTTCAATCTTAGGATCCTGTAATTGGATTTTAACGATTTTGGGCTTTTTAGAATTCTCTCATTGAGATGATCATTCATTTTGGTAGTAAAATCATTGAAATCACCCCAGTAGATCAGAGTTGTTAACAATTAATTACCAATCCGGATAAGATCAGCACTATAGCTATATTATTACCATATTTGGAATTGGAGATAAACAAATATATAAACAATATATTAGTAAATCTGTTTTAGGCCTAATAAAAAGTTTTTTTGTACTAAGTAAATATTATTTTTTGATAAGTAAAGTTGTAGAGCAGGTTCTTGTGCATCTACTAGTAAAATTTCATTAAAATTGGACTAGTAGATAAGAAGATACGAGTAAAAACGTCTTTAAAATTCTTTAAATCATATAAAAATTTTATATATACAGGCCTGATCCAGATTTTGTACTACCTTGTTTATATATTTGTTTTGCCCCAATTCTAAATATAAAAATATTGCCAATCTTATCTGGATTGGCAATTAAAAATTAATATTTAATTGTTAATAACTTCTGATCTACTGGGCCAATTTTGATGATTTTACTACCAAAATGATCCTCTAATGAGAGGATTCTAACAAGCCCAAAATCGTTAAAATCCAATTACAGGATCCTAAGATTGAAATAAATTTGCATTGCTATAAATGAGTTATAATTATTTAATAAATTATAGAACTTTTATAGTAACACAAATCTATTCTGATCACAAGATCCTGTGATTGGATTTTAATGATTTTGGGCTTTCTAAATCCTTTTATTGAAAGGATCATTTTGGTAGTTGAATTATCAAATTTGGTCCAGAAGTTCAAAAGTTATTAATTATTTAATATTATTAATAAATCTATAATTTTGGTCAAAAATAATTTTGCAACTTTGGCCGAAATTATAAACTTTTGGCCGGAATTACACCTAATACTTTAGCTAACCTACTCACCCACCCAAAAATCAGCTGATTTCTGAAAGCTCCCTTACATTAAATTCATAGATTTCATATCATATAGTAAAGGCAGTTTTCTCTTTGTCATGAGGATCCATGACAACTTGCTAATATCCACTCGCAAGATCGAAAGTAGAGAACCAAGAGCATCCTGTAAGGGCATTAAGCATTTCATCAATGCGAGGTAGAGGGTAAGCATTCTTCTTGGTATCGCCATTTATTTTTCTGTAGTCTATACAGAATTGTAGTTTGCTATTTTTCTTTCGTACTAGAACAACAGGTGAGGTCTATGGGCTGTCAGAGGGTTGAATAAGTGTATGTTCTAGCATTCTTTGGATTTCTTCTTGTATAATTTCTTGTTCATTTGGGGGTACAAAGTAAGGGCGAGAGCAAATAGAGTATACATCCTCAGTATAGATTCAATGAGTCACCAAATTGGTTCATCCTAGTTTAGTTATATTATTTGCAAAGATGTCTGCAAATTCTTCTAATAATTTTCAGAAAGCTAGGCCTTGTTCTTTATTAAGTAGTCCAATATTTAAAGAGGTTTGGGTCGATAGGGTATATTCTTCATGTTCAAGAGTAATAATATTTACATGTCTAGTTATGAGAGTCTGGTTTGGATCGACAGGTAGTTTATGATCTTGCCTAGGATTCTCTAAAAATTTTAACAGAACATATCTAAGGCATTAGCTCGTTGGTATGCATTTTGGTCTTCTTCTTGGAAAAAGGGTAGTAAAGCAGCATTGGTAGTTTCCAAGATTTCAATTTTTAATTGTAATTGTTTTATCAGTTGGTCTTGTTGTTGTACTTGTTGTTGGAGCTGATAAAACTGAGAGTCATCATTCAATTTCTTAATAGTTTCTTCAGTAGGTAGTAAGTAAATTTCTGGGTCTGGAAGTTTGCAATCATCACAACATCCTTGATTTGAATTCAATTTTTCTTGGTGTTTAACATGTAGACATTCCTAGCAAAAGTTAACAGAAACTGTAAAGTTTCTTCGGAGTATAGTGAGAGCATACTTCTGGTCATAGTCTGGGTGGCTAGTATCAAAGGATTTATCCAAAATTGCTTGCAGAAAATTAATATCATTTTCTGACAATATGTCTAATTCAGCTTGCAATATAAGTTGCATTTTCTCATAGCTCCAAAGTTGAGTTATATGATCAAAGGTTAAAGGTTCTAAGGCCTGAGCAATGGTCTGGTCATTTTCATCCAAGAAAATCTTTGCAAGTCGGTAAATTCTGGTCTGGTTCATTTCATATTGGCATTTAGCATTCTTTGTTAATTCAGTATAATGTTTATTCGGGTCCAAAGGTTATAGCTAGAGTTATACTGGATATCTTGGCTAGCCTTGTATGTGTAAAAGTGTTCCAATTCACAAAACCATAATTCTTCTCGCAAACTGTCTAATTGATACATTCTAGGTCTTGTATCCGATTTGTTATATACTTTGCAACTAACAAGTATTCTATATCCTTCACCTTGGGTAAAGAAATAAATACTTCTAGGGTTTTTGCGGTCTAAAGCATAGTGGAAATCAGTACAACATCCAGGGTATACAAGTTTCTCTTCAAGAAGTTTAAGAACTTCAGGTCTGTAAAGAACTTTACATTGGCAACAATGATGGGTATGGTGAGAGTTATGGTTAGGTAAACAGTCACTATCAACTTGATCAAGAGTACATTTGCACTGATAAACTAGGTTTTGTCTTTTTCAAGTAACAAGAGAACAATAAGCTTCAATATGGCTTAACGTACTGCCTCCTTTGTAGACATTATTGGGGCAGTTCTTATATATAGGCTTCCGCATGGGCCGGGTAGAGCTGGGTACTAGTGGTACCCTAGCCCTACCCGTTTGTACAAGGGCCCATTGCCTAAGCCCTACCCTTACTCTAGGGCTCAGTTTTTAATACCCGAGCCCAGCCCATTAGGATATGGGTATCCTTTGAACAGCCCATGGGCCCCAACTATTATTGCCTAAAAATAATCGATATATAAAAACAATCTACTATAATAACACTTATGACATAATAAAAAATTTAAAAAAATTTTAATTTATTAAAAAAATTTACATATTTTTTACATCTCATAATCATTATATGATCCTATAATTACTACATAGTACTACTTATTATCCTATCTATAACTATATAACACTTTTTATTCCTTTCGTCGATTTACTAAAACGTGCTTGTTTTTGCATCAGTTTTAATTTTCTTCTGGATTATAAACATTATTCCCGGCTCCATTACACCTTTTCCTGAAAAAGAAGAAATATTAATAAGACGAAAGAAAAAAAAATAAGAACTAAAATAAGAGACTGATACTTATCTTTTATAATTCATTGCACCTTTCACGGTGAAGCAAAAACTGAAAAAGAAAAAAAAACTTGAGTAAAGAACGAAAAAAAAGAAAAAAAACAATGTGAAATGAGAGACTGGTACTTATCTTTTATACCAGTCCCAGTTCCAAGATCTCTATTGCACCTTTCTCTATGAAGCAAAAACCTGAAAAAGAAAAAAACATTAGTAAGAACAAAGAAAAAAAATAACATAAAAGACTGGTACTTATTTTTTGTACTAGCCCCGAATCTCAGATTCCAACCTGATTCCATTTCAACCTTCTTGGCGAAGCACAAACCTGAAAAAGAAAAAAATTTAGTAAAGAATAAAAAAAAACAACAAAAACTAAAATAAAAGACTGGTACTTATCTTTTGTACCAGTTCCTGAATCCCAAATTCCCAAATCCGTTTCCATTCACCTTCTCCGGCAAAACTCTAAACCTGAAAAAGAGAAAGAAAACGTAAGCAAATACAAAAAAACAACAAGAAAAGAAATTAAAGGTTGGTACTTATCTCAGCACCAGTTCCAAGTCCCGGCTTCCAGATCCTAATCCCAGTTTCATTTCACCTTTTCCGATAAAACACTAAACCTGAAAAGAGAAAGAAAACGTTAGCAGATACAAAAAACAACAAAAAAAGAAAAATTAAAGACTGGTACTTATCTCAACACCAGTTCCAAGTCCCACCGCTTCCAGATTCTAATCCCGGTTCCATTTCACCTTCTTCGGCGAAAGAAGGCATTGGTGTAAAATACTAGAAAAAGCAAAATTATATAATAGTACTTAACTCAGATCAGTTCCAAGTCCCAACGGTTCCAAATCCTTCATTTCACTTTAAGCGAAACTCTAAACCTGCAAAAGGGAAAGACAAAGTTAATAACAAAGCAAACACAAAAAACAAATACTAATAATAAAACTAAACGTTAAGATCCAGATAATAAATAAACAGTTATATATCAGATATAAAAAAGGCGAGATTAAAAAAATAAAAGATTATCTATTTAAAGCGATAGTATCACATAGATTATATATATACTGGTACATTACCGGATTATGATTGGGTCTTAGTCACGTGGAATGGTTTAACGGGTATCCATGGGCTAAAAGGGCAGGGTAGCAGCATTACTCTAGCCCTACCCATCTGTATAACAGCTTGTTACCTGAAGCCCTTACCCTTACCTGCGGGCTCAAAAATCGATACCTGGCCCAGCCCTTGTGGTACTACCCATGGGTACCTGTGGGTAGCCCAGGTCCATGCAGAAGCCTACTTATATAGATAGTTGGAGTTATTGCAAGTAGAGCAGGCAGCACGCTTTGGGGCTTGTTTAGGGCATTTAACAGCAATGTGGCCAAATTCCTGGCATTGGTTACATTGATTAGTAGAACAATTTGCAAAGAGGTGGTCAGGAGAACCACAGTTTCCACAGACACGCTATTTAGGAGCTTTTCTGTTTCTATAGCGAGACTGATAAGGGTGCTGACATTTATTACCGGTAGGTAATATTTTAGGGAGTGGGGGTCAAGAAAAATCTTATTTTAGTTAAATTTGATTGGCCAAAATTCTATTTATAGATCTTACCTGGAGGTGGAAGGTAAGCTCCTATAGTAAATGAATATTAGGTAATAAATGTCAGCACCCTAAGTGGTTCATTCATTTTCTTCTGGTGAGAGGGATTGGTCTAAGTCTTCTCGATCAAAAGCATAAGCTTTTTTGGGGTATAAGTATTTTGGTTCATAAAGATCTAATTCATCTGGTGCGGTAACAGTGGGTTGACTAGGTAGAAGTTGGTTGCTTTTATAAGTAGTAGAGATAGTATGTTTCTTGTTTTCCTATTTAAAATTATAACAGCCATTTTTCCAGTTATAGTTTGCTTCGACTTTTTGATTCTAGTTATTTCCTAAAAGAAGAGAGTAAGAAGTAGTGTCTACTACTTCCACAGTAAGAGGTGGTTAATTTTAACTGGCAAGTTTTTTATAATTCCCAAAGATCAAGTAGATGTTCTAACTGCAGGAACTATAAGGCTGTTAGAGGTCTTTTCAATAGTCAATCCAAGTTTCTTGACTGCCTTGTGAGCAATTATGCTGATTAAAGTACCACTATCAATAATAGCTTAATAGAGTTTATTCTGAAGAGGATATTACATTTGACAGATATAGTATAGGCAGGAGTTTGAACAAGATTGGCATTTTTGGCTTCTTTCATATAAGTGAGTAGCCAAGGCTCCTCGGATAGATGGATTTATTGAGTAGTGTTTTCTACTTGTTAGCAGTAAGAGGGTGTATCTGAGTCTGATTTTGTGTAAGATAATCAACACTTCGATGATAAGGAGAAGGTGATTGATTAGAGAAGTTTTGGTAAGATTGATAGTTGTCATCATTTCGATTCCTATAATTATTATCTCTAGATTGGCTCCTAGGACAGGAATTATTACAACTGTGGAAACAGTCTCAGTTATTGGAATAACGGTCAGAGGAGTGACTATTTTGGTCTTCATTTTAGTTGTTATTTCTGTTCCGGTTGTTATTGTTATTATTATGATGAGAGTTGGATCCTTGTCATTAATCTTGTTTTCTACTATTACAATCACGAATAAAATGTCCAGTGCATCCACAATAATAACAAATAGGAGGTTCTTTCATTCAGGGGGTCTGGGCACGATTATCAGTGTAATTAACAGAAGAAGTAGGGGTAGTTTGTGTCTGAGCCAAATTAATACTAAGCTAGCAATTTGGTCAGTCAGTATTGGTGATAGGAGTAGTTATTAATTTCCCAGTTTCCTAGCAGAGAGCTACTTCAATAGCATTAGCCAAGGTATTAGGTATGGCAGCTTGAACATTAACTAAATACTCAGGACACAAGCCTTGAATAAAAAGTTGTTTAACGAAGTCAGTTGAAAAAAGATTTTTTGGGTTCACTTTCTTTTGTAATGATGAAATTGGTTGACATATCTATTCACAGTCTTTGTGGGTCCTTGCTTAATATTAAAAAGCTGTTTTTGCCAAAGAGCCTTTTGCTTAGTGGTATAGAAATGAGCTTTAAAAAGATGTTGAAAACTTCAGTCTTGAGCCGTATCATCATTAAAAGCATTGGATAGTGGATTTAAAGCTTGGTACCAGTCCAGAGCAACTTCTTTAAGATACACAGGGGCGAGTTGAAGCTTCCATTTAGCATTCCATCTATTAGCAGTAGTAGCTCTTTGAAATTCCTTTAGCCAGTCAGCAGGGTCTTGGGTTCTATTTTCATAAAAATCTGCAACAGTTATAAGAGTTTTCTCAGAGTCTTGTCCAAGAGCATTAGCAAGATCAGTTATCGCTTGTGCAGCAGCTTGTAAAGCTTGATCACCTATTAGATTTTCTAGTTGGTTAGGAGGTAAGATAGGATTTAATTCTTTAGCAAGAAGTTGTAAATCTATTTTCTCAAATTATGAAAGAGAGTCAGGTCTAACAATAGTAGCATCTTGGTTTTGAATATAATAGTCAAGAGGGTCAATTAAATTTTGATTGTTAAAAGGAGGTTTATTAAGTAATGGAGATGTATGTCGTGGGATAACAGTTATATCTAAATTAACAGTAGGGTAAAATTCAGTTACAGGTGGAGATGGAGAAACAGTTATGCAAGTAGCAAGAGAAAAGATTTGTTATAATAAGTGAAGAAAACAATTTTGTTGTAGAGGAGGAGTAGTTTTTTGAGTGTAATGATATGGAATTTCCGAGAAGAGGAAGGAAGGAAACTCAAGTTGTGGAGGGATTGGTATATAAGTATCAGTAGAAGAACCAATAATAGCGTTAGCTAATTGTTCAGGACCTAAGGTATATATAGATCTGGGTAGAGAAGTATCAAAGTTTAATTCAGTTCTCCCTAATTGATTTTGAAAATCAAATAGAAAGTTTTTAGTCCTTAGTCGAGTGTGAGAGGGAGTAAAAGGAAGAAGGTCCTTAATGTGAAGATCAAGTAGTGTAGCTTCAAAATTAGGAGGTAAGGTAGATGCAAGAGTATAGGGAGTATGTTCAAAGAGTAGACCAGAAATAACTTCTTTTGGGTCTAAAAGGTCGTTATTATAGTGGCAACTAAAAACAATATCTCGAGTAGCAGCTCTAGTAGTATTTAACACCCTTATATGGCGATCTCAACTTTGTGATACGTTTATTTTCTATAAGTGTGGTTCTCGCACTTATTAGCTAAGATGCATTGTCTATATTTAGCGAAAAACTACCTTAAAAAGAATATTTACCGTATCGCAAAGTTGAGAGTGTTGTATATAATACAGTGTGAAACAGCATAAGATATCCAATGCACCGAATTTTAAAAAAAATTTCATGATAAAAATGGCAAAAAAAAAAAATTAACCAATCAAATTTTTTAAAATTATATATACGTGTCAAATTTTAAATTTTAAATTGTAACTACTTTTTTAAAATCAAAAATTTTGAAAATCCTTCTTTCAGATTTGTTAATTAAATAAAAAACAATAAATTTGAAAGAGGGATTTTTATTTTAACTTGTTTTAAAAAAGTTATAACAAATTGGATATCTTATGCTGTCCCGCACTGTATATGCTCTTGCTCTTGCTTTTGCCTTAGCTTATGCTCTTGCTCTTGCTCATGCTCTTGCTCTTACTAGCACTGAGTTATTGTTGTGCTAACGGGACTATAGGAAAAATTTTGCGAATTTAATTAATTTTTAGAAAAATAAATTGTTTTTCATAGATATCATATATGTGATCTCTTTGTTTTTCACTTTACATTGTTTCTGATTTCAGATTCTTTGCCGTGTTGATGCTTTGATAATCAACGATTTGCTTCTTTAGTGAACGAAATGTTCGTAGTTTTCTTTGTTGTACAGCGAAGAGAGGGTTTTTTTTGCAATATTCGGTGATGATCTATGGTGGCTTAGCCAATTCAATAAAAAATTTTTTTTATTATTATACAATTTAATGAGTACTGTATCTTAAATCGCTCGAAGGGTCCCTTAGAGTATAATATTAGCATAAATCAAGGTAAGAACAAATAGTTTATTTATCACAGAAACCTGTCAATTACGTGAACTTTTAACCGATTATCTATATATTATAAATGATATAGAGTTCAGTATAAATAAAATTTTTTTTCTTGATACTTACGTTTAAATGTTTTAAATCCTGCGAATCCTTTTGTATGAGCGTAAGTTCTAACCAACCAACTTGCTTGTATAGTTTATTCTATACTAGAAAGCAAATTATATTTCGCTACAATCTCTTTTCTCTGAATATGGTTTACTCAAGTTTTCAGAGCTCTAATTATAGCATTCTTATTTAAATTTTTAGTCGCTTTGCAACTAGAAGTTAGACAAGAACCCAAGTACATGAATTTAATAAAGGTAAAAATTTTTGTGCAGAACTCTGGATTCTTTAATTTTTTGGCACTGAGATTGTGAATCGTCCAAGTGTTTCATGTTAGATCTATCAACTAGATTATAATTATTGCTACCAGGTAATCTGGATTATTATTCATGAATTTTTATCATATGAATAGATTCCGTAGAATGGAGGATTTTCTATAATTTTTTTGCAATCTAGTTAAATAATATATATCAAACCAATGAACCCACCTGGAAACCAATGAACGGAATCGTGTGCAATGAAGTAAAGACGGTAAAGATTACAGGAATTAAAAATTCAGGCTGATATTCTTTTAAATTACTAAATCCTATTAATAATTCACTGTCCTTTTTAATCCATTCTAATTCTGAGTAGTTAACATCAGATTCTTTGATTTGAAATTCGCAACCGCTTTCAAATTCTTAATAATGAAGAATAATTAAATAAAATAAGTTTTGTGGATTTTATTAACCAAGCCAGGAGAAATATTACGATTAATTATTTACTAGCCAAAGAAACTATTAAACAACAAGTAAATTCTGAAATCTTATCCTTTTTGGCCTACTAGGAGCATACTTAAAAACTAATCTTCCTTTTTTCCTTATTGAAAATTTTTATTTCTGTTAGGATAAGAATAAGATGAACAGCGACCCATCTCTCTGCACCAGTATTAAAGATTTGATGTTCCCAGTGTTCCCAGGAACATTTAAAAAAATTTAGGAATGCTAAATTTAGAATTTATGTTCCCTATTAGGAACAAAGTGGGAACATAAAAGTTATAATTTGTGTTCCCTATAGAGATAGTTTTTTGGATATGAGAGAGTGAGAGTGAGAGAGAGTAAGAGTGGGAGAGAGAGAGAAAGAAAAAGAGAGAGAAAGAGAGAAAGAAAAAGAGAGAGAGAGAAAGAAAGAAAGAGAGAGAGAGAGAGAAGAGGGAGAGAGAGAGAAAGAAAGAAATTTAGCTATAGGAACATTAAAAATTTTTTGGGAACATAAATTTAATATTTTATGTTCCCAAAGAACAAAAAAAAAATTTCAAATCTTTTTCACTGCTCTGCACCATTAGCAACACTTTTATTCCAGTATTTCAGTTTACTAATATTCGTTCTTTTTAGATCTACTCATTGCTTATTAGTCTTTATTTTAATCACCTTAATATTAATCGCTTAATTTATTTCAGTAATTATGAAGAAATTTTTTCACAAAAATATGAATATAAATACTTATTTATGTTTAATTTAGTCTAATTAAAAAATAAGATCGTAATACTTATTCAATATCTATTTAGTTCGATAAGTATATAGTTTATTAATTCAGCAAATTATAATGTAATTAATACTTATTATATTTATTCTCTTTAATTTAGAGTGCTCTCAAGCATCTAAATTAATATGCCGGAGCTCAATTTTTAATTAGAAGAAAATAAATTCATCCATGCAAGTTCATTATCACGATAAAAAAATGATGATTAGAAACCATCTTTTTTAGCATTGTGTTCCAAAATTAATATCAAATTTCGCAATATGAATATTCAACAAAATTATTGTTATTGATGACTGTACAAAAGGTTTTAACTTAGAACTTATGATGGGGTTCTCAAGCACCTCAATCGATGGATCAAGGCAAATTTTTAATCGAATAAACTAACCAATTTGGTCAGTTTATTCGATTAAAAATTTGCCTCTGATCTATTAATTGAGGTGTTTAAGAACTCCATGAACTTCGTCAGGAAAATTTGTATATATATATTAGCTAGTTCATTTTAATTAATAATTAATTATGCTATTTATCGATTATATATATAGTTTTAATAAATAACTAATAATAAAATTATATAAAAATTACAATATAAAATTTATTTTAATGCATTTATTTATGAAACTATATAATACAATAGCCACATTCGTAACATGACAACTATTTTATATATCAGCAACAAATCTAACTGTCATAATAGCCACGATATGACCTTATAGATCCGTGCACTCTACTACGATATAAGAACCTAGGAAAGGAAAGAAAAATTCATTTTGACAACCAAAAAAAAGGACCAAATACAAAAAAACCGGTACTTAGCTTCAAGACCTATCTAAATTTAACACCCGGTTGCTAATTTCAAGGCCTAGTCAAATTCACAGAATCCTGGTATCAAATTAAAAATCTAGCAAAGTTGGTTTCAAGAACCAAAAGCCAAAATACAAAGAACCAGTACTTAGCTTCAAAACCCGTTACAATTTTAACACTCGGTCCATTTCACTCTTCTCAGTGAAGACAAAGCTAAACACCGTCCAGGTTCAGTTTTTCAAATCACCACATTATTGCACTCTCATCGATGAACTAGGAACCTAGAAAAAAGAAGTCAGTTAAAAGAATGAAAAGTACAAGAAAAAATAAAACCAAAAGCTGATACTTATCTTAGTACCGGTTCTAGCCCGTCCAGGTTCAGATTTCTGGATCATGCCATTTTACCTGCACTGGTGAACTACAAAAACGATCCAGAAAAGTCAATGTAGTGTTCTCGCGAAGTGTACTAGTTAATGCTTTTTGTCCTTTTAAGATCCAGATAATGTTCACCTTTCTTATCCAAATTTATTATTCTAAGATCCGTATATATACGTTAAAAAAGGTAAAATTTTTAATATCAAATTTATGAAATTTGATTGGTTAATCTTAGAGTCAAATTACTGACGCACTATGTTCAATATATAAAGTCAAAGCAATTTTAAGTAAAAATTTTGGGGTAATTTACAAATTTGCATAATTGCATTAATTTAGCATGTAAGTACTGTATGAAGAATATTTATTTATCTAAACATTTAAAATACGAATACTGAATCCATGAATATTTACTACTTTATTTTATTCGCAATAATATAGTCCATGAGCATAAAGAATATAGTGCAAACAAGTATTCAAGTTCATGAACGTTTACTATTAGATTCATTAATTTATAATACTTTGGTATCTAAGTGTGAGGAACTTTTATTAATCTAAGTATTTTAAAATAAAGCATTCAAGTTCGTGAATATTTACTATTTAATTTTGTTCACATTAATTTAGCTTATAAGTATAAAAAAAATTTTATTCTTTGAATAAGCAAGCCAATGAATATTTACTATTTACTATAAACTGCTATATACAAAATCTGGGTCTAATTCATTTTACCAATTTTTAAAACCAATAATTAGACCCATGGGTCTCTTGTATGAGTGTGGGTCTAATAATTGATAATTTATTCTATTTTATTGGTTTTTCTATTCATATGCTCTGGGTATCTTACATTTTACCAAAGCTTTATTCTATGTTGTAGATCCTGGTATAGTATATAGGGGGTCTAATATTTAAAGAAGTCTTGTATATGGCAGTTTATGGTAATTTTATTTGTGTTGATTTAACTTTATAAGTATTTGCTATTTAATTTTTATTTAATTATATTAATTTAGCATATGTTTATAAATACTACTTATCTATTAACTCAAGTATTTAAAATAAATTATTCAACATTATACATATTTACAATTTAATTTATTTATGTTTAGTACAAGAGTATGATGAATATTAATTAATTCAAGTTTTGAAATAAGCTAATTAATTTAATTATAATTTTATTTTTAGATTGTAGTATAAAAAACAATTATTTTATTTTACTAATATTTTTACTAAAAACATTTGATCTAATAAGCTACTCAAACTTATAAATTTTTATTCATATTAATTATTGGTAAGCGTAAGAATTATTTATATTTATATCAAAGTTGCTACAGTATAAATAAAGCAAAAATGGCTAGTTATAGAGAATTTTGATTACAGAAAATGCATATATTGTTACAAAGATAGCATAAAGTATGGGAGTAGATATGCAATTCGAACATAATTCAATGATAGACAAATAAAAATTAGTGATTATATAGGGTGTTATATATTAAAACAGCCCTTTTTTATATATAATTTATTTTGAAATAACTGAGTTTAATTATTTGTTTTGATTTTTGGACTGATCTGGAATTAATTAAATTTCACAATTTTGATTAATTAAATATAACAAATAACTATCAGGTAATCTTGTAATGTATTGGCTCTATATGGCCTCATATAATGTTTCTTTTAAAATTATCTTAAATTTTTTATTATACAAATCAACTTTCATTTATAATTGAAAAATATTGGTCACATCAAAATTTATATAAATCTAATAAAAACATATTTTCAAAAAATTGCAAAAAAGAGCTATTTTAATATGAAACACCCATATAAAAGAGTATTTGAATAATAGATATTGTATAATAGTTCATTAGAATGTGACTAATAATTAGAACCCAGAACATATCATAATAGTTGGGATATAGTATAGTAGTAGTATAGGTATTATAGTTTTATGTATTTATTATACTTTTAATAAAAATTATATAAAATATATTATATATATAAAATTTAATAATCATAATTTATATTTTAAAGACCTGCACTATACAGATCTTTACAGATTTGTAAGTGATTTGTATATACTTAGAAATCTGTATAAAAAATTTCTTCAACGATCACCAGTAGAATTACTAACTTTTAACATACAACAGAATAAGTTGTGAAATAGTGAAACCTGCTATGATCATTATGTGAAGGTAAGCATGGAGAACTTTTCCATTTTTCAAAAATACACAGTTTATCATAGCTAATTAAAACTATCATTATATAAACATATAACCTTACTTTTAGATATTTGGGAGTAAGTCAGTAGAAAAGAGACAAATTTTTTCTAAGTAAAAGTTTTCTTGACTTTAAGCTTAAATATCTTAACAACTATTTTAATAAATTTAATAACTTTTTTTTATTTTAATTCTATATAATTTTAAGATTAAAATAAAAAAATTTATAGCAAATTTGATTAAAAAGTTGTCATGATATTTTAATTTAAAAATTAAAAAAAAATTACTAAAAATGATTTGTCCCTTTTCTATTAACTCAACCCATTTGTTGAACAAGTTAGCTATAGCAAGTGTATTCTATATATTATAATTTTAATTTCAAAATAAAAAAGAATCGCATTGTAGAAAAATTATATTACTTATTTAAGCAACAATAGCATCTTTTACAACTATATAAATGTTATTTAAAATTTTTTTAATATAACTTCTAATAACACTCTGTATGACTAATAAAACAATACTATATTATTATACATATAAAATGAATTTATTAAATTAACTATCTCCTAATTATGCATAGTTCTGAAAAAAATACCTATAAAATTTATAAATAAAACAAGATAATTATTTGAATAAAACAAAATTAAAAAACAAAATTAAACTTTATAAATTAAACAGTATAATATGTTTTGATTATTTGCTAATATACAGTAAATAATGCTTTAACTCTTTTTAGATTTACCTTTAGTCACATAATGCAATTCAATGCAACTTTACTTTTTTGACAAGACACTTATTACAAAGTCGTTTTATTAGTAAAGTATTATGTTAATAGTTGATTTTTTTTTAAATTGCTTATACTCAAAACTTCTAGTTTACACTACTAAGTTATATATATATTTGTGTAATGTCAATTCTGAAAATAATTGAATTTAAAAATCTCCCATGCTATAAGAATAAAAACTGCTTTTATATAATGAAAAATATAATAAAATGCAAATTTCACCCTATTCTATTCTAAAAGCAAATTTTACTATTTCGCAACTTAGGTTTCATTTTGTTCTATTATTATTTTAGAAATTTGTACAAAGCATGTTAAAAAAACTTTTTCAATGATACTATAGTTTGAAATTGTATTTATATTTGACAAGTCCTTAATTTAAACATCACATAATAGCTTTTAAGATCCCAGAATAGACATAATTTCTACTATTAACAATGCTAAAAATTTCACAGTATGTAGCAAAAATTTTAACAATAATTTACTACTATTTTCATATTTATATTCAACAGGGCTTAAGTTTAAATAATTTTGATATAATTTTACTATATTTTGATCTTAAATAGACTTAACTTCTACTATTAACTTATGTTCAGATATTTATTTAATTAGTTTGTATAAATCAATCATCCAAGTAACTTATTTACATACTTTAAAGCATTTTTTTAAGAACATAATATTTTGTTACTAAAAATATAAAATTTATTTATTTATTACTTTGTAATAGCATTAATATTCACTAATTTCAGAATTAAAATTCTGTTAGATATATATCAAAATTAGTCAACAAAAAATATTGCATATATTATTTTATAACCATAACTAATAAAAAATTTTTTTTACAAATCTATTTCTATTTTATTCTTTCAAATAATTTTTGTCTTCTTTTATTATATTAACTAAATACAATTTTTCTTTTTTTTTTACCAATTATTTTTATATAATTGTCAATGCTCACTGCATTAACACGATGCATTTACTAGTTATAATTAGTAGCAGTAACCAGGACACTTTAAGCGTCGTTGTCTTTTGGGAATATTAGGTAGCAAAATAATTGTCTTGATATTTTTTCCAAAATCATTGAAAAGAACAGTGTAAATTAGCAACAGGGTAACAGATAGTGCAGAATAAATCAGAATAATAGGCTTGTAAACCGTTTATAGCAAGTGATGAAGGGTGACTTGTTTTGTGTACTTCAATTTGTTCTAAGTATAGTTTATATGCTCTATTCATATAGAGATGTCAGTTCCCAAGTCTCAAGGAAACTAATAAAGGAATAATAGAAATGTATCTCCAAAAATAAAAGGTTAATAGTAAGTATTAACAAAATTTTAATTTCCAAAATATAGTAGTAGTTAATATCCAACAAAAAGAGTAAGTAGTAAGAGAATAACAAGAGTGCAATTAAACAGCAAGAGAATTAGTAATAGCCAAAAAAAATAAATATTTCTGCCAAGAGTAATAATAAGATTTTCAAATTCTTCAATAATATCTAATAATTTAAATAGGTTTCCGGGTTATTTTTAAAGGCTTTCCGCCAGAAGGCACCAAATGTTACAGTACTAGAAGCCTTTTTTAATTCCGATAAAGTAACAATCACACGGCTCCTGAGATTTTTTACTTTGGGTGTACAAGAGGGAAATATAGTTTCTTTAATATCTGTAAGAAACTATACACTTCTCTAAGGCAGTTTGGTATAAAACAGCAAGAGATAATAGACAGTTTATTAATTTAACAAGAGGGCTATTCCAAGGTTTTTGTTCCTTTAGAAATCCCAAGAGTTTATTAATAAATATAGAAGAGGGTAATTAATATAAAGGTAAAGATAAAATACAATATCTGGATTTGTTTAAAACTAAGGGAAATAAGGTGGGTTTATATATCTAGTGAGCTAAGCGTCACTAAGCGTCGTTAAGCGTTGCTAAGTATCATTAAGCATCGCTAAGTGTTATTAAGCATTGCTAAGCATTATTAAGCGTTGCTAAGTATCATTAAGTATCGCTAAGCATTATTAAGTATCATTGCACATCAATTTCACTTAACACTATTACTAAATACAGTTATTACAAAATTCCTTATTAAGTTCTAATTTTTCAACTAATTTTTACCAAAATTAACAAAGCTATTCTATAACAATAGCAACTGCTAATAGGTTTTTTAAAATTTTTGAAAAAATCAAAGAGAATAGCTTATTTTTAAAAATATATAATATTTAATTTGTATACAACTTTTAGAATAGGTTATTTTATTCTTTTAAATAATATTTATTATTGTATAAAAATTGATTTTCCTAGTATTATTTTGACTTTTATATAGCAGCGATCAATGATTATATATAAAATTTTTTAAATTTTATTTTAAAAATTCTTACTATATTTTTCATAAATAAGCACCTCTTTTTTAAAATTTTAAAACTTAAATATCTTAACAATTAACTAATTAAATTTAATAAAACTTTTTTTATTTAAATTTTATAAATTTATAAAATTAAAATAAAAACATTTTATTAAATTTGATTAGTTAATTGTTAAGATATTTAAATGATAATCTATGAGTGATCAGCACTATTTTATATTAAAATTTGGGACCAAATTACTATAATCTTCATATATGCTGAAATCTAACACTGCCCCAATAATATAATTTTTTTATTAAGTTAACAGCTCAAATCAATTAATTAAAAGTTTTAGAGCCCACTGAAACGCATCTAATAGTAGTTAAATTATTCAAATTGGCCTAGTGTATATTGAGATATCACTAAAAAAATGATTGGCTAACTATATAAAATTTCTAGTTTGTTTTTATAAATTCTATATAGTCAGGCAATTATTTTTTAGCGATATCTTAGCATACACTGGGCTGATTTGAATGATTTAAGTACTATTAAATGCAACTCAGTGAGCTTTTACAACTTCAATTAATTGATTTGAGCTATTAACTTAATAAAAAATTACTTACTATTGGAGTAGTATTAAATTTTAGTATATATTAAAAGTTTATTCTAAAATTTACTATTGACCCAATATAGTAATAGTGCTGATTACTCCCGGATTATTTAAAATTTTAAAAAAAATGGTGCTTATTCATAATAAGATATGATATATAGATTGTTAATCATTACTATATATAAAAGTTAAAATAATATTAAATAAATCAATTTTTATGCAATAATAAATATTGCTCAAAAGAACAAAATATATTTATTCTAAAATTTTGATATAAATTGGTTGATCTTTCATTAATATGTTTTTATTTTATATTTTTTTAAAAAAATTACAAATTTTTTAACTATATTTGTTAATATATAAAATAAAAAACTGTACTAATAAAAAGTTAACTAATTGTATAAAAATTATGAAGTAGATGTATTTTATTTTTCAAAATAACTTTAATTATTATATAAAAATTAAAATTGCACTTTTCTATATAGCAAATATCACAACCATATATAAATATAATTGTGAAGAAATAATTTTATTATTAAAATTAATCAACAAATTCTAAAAAATATAATAATAATTATAAGCCTTTTGTAATTATATAAAAAATTTTTTAATAATAAAACAAATAGTATCAAAATATCATTTAACAAAATTTTATAGAATATAGTCAGATCTTTCTAAATACATATTGTTGAAACCAGCTCTAAAGACTCTCTAAAGTATGTATTTAAAAAGAGTTGCATTTAGAAAACTCTTACTTATATAAATTATATAATAAAATAGGTTTTATGATACAAAACTTTCATTTTTAATACATTTAATCTACTTTTTTGATACTAATAGTATAAGTATATTAGAGATATGCATTAAAAAAGTTTTGCTATTTCTTTAAATTTAAGAAATTTTAAATATTCGCAAAAGTTCTTTGCCAAATTTTTATGATATTCTGAGCCAATTTTGGTAATTTTGTTATCTCTAAAATTATAGTTTCCTTTTCTACAATCTTTGTTAAATATTTAATTAAGATTAGCATAATAGAAAACTGAGTTTTAACTGAAAAGGCCTTAAGCTTCTTTTATAAATTTTTAGAATCTTATCTGTAATCCTATTGGTTGAGTTTAAGCATAGCAGTCACATGATTTTTAAAATTAGCATATTTTCTCATATCTTAAAAAAGTAAAAAATATATCAAAAATAAATGTTTTGCTTTTATAATATACAAAATCATAATATATAGTTCTGTTTTGATTGGTCTGCAGTTATATGATATACATTTACAAAAAAATTTATATAGGCAGGCCAAGAAAATAGTATGCATTTGCGAATAAAGAATATGCACTTATTATTAAACCCATCAATAGGCCAGATAATTAATATGCATTTAAAGAAAAGATGTATTTACAAAGATCTAAATATATATTAAAATAATCTAAATTAATAAAGATAGATTTTTTTATATATAATAATAGTCAACCAATTTTACTTTGAATTTTGAATAAAATTTTTAATTAATTTTATTTATTTTATCAGGACCCTGGACATGTAGTACAGAGGTCATACGTTACACATTTCAGCAAAAACCCCCGAAATTTGAAAAGCAAAAAATCAGTTTTTGGCAATTATCTTGGTATCCAGTGGTCCAATTTGAATGAACATTTTTTTAAAATGAAGCTCTCAGTGAGGCGCATCTAACAAAAAAAAGTTCATTCAATTCTGATTACTGGATCAAAAGTTATTTAAATAAATAGATTTTGTCATTTTCAGCAAATTAGATCAAAATTGGCCAAAATCCAGTTATGACCTATATGAGAGATGTCCGAGGTCCTATTTTATCACTATTTTTTTTTATAAAATTAATAATATTGATTGTTTGTTTAGTATATCACAATTATTCAATATGCATAAATATTTTTAAAAGTAAATTTATTTATTGCCTAATGTGATGCATCTTATATGTTGCTCTTCCAATCAAATTTCAAGATTAAGTATAATATTATATGATCAAAAAATTCAAAACAAATATTCATTTGTCAAAAATCATCTATAAATTAAAATTGAGCATATAAAACTACTTTTAGGATTCTAACAAAAAAAATTCTTTGCAAAATTTTACTATAAAACCCTTTTCACATATATACAATTTATATCTTACCCTAACCCTAACCAATAAAAAAACAGGTTATTTTAATTGTTTGATTTTATATTATACCTATTTTATGATTTGTAGCAGGTGCAACAATATTGCATATACAATATATATAAATTATTTTTATTTTTAAAATATATAATAGAATTTTCTAGTATATATTGTAACTATATATTATAAATAGCAAATTTTTTTAATTATTATATTTATATAAATATTTAGTACTGAACTAACAATGCTATGCATTTATCTAGTTTATTAAGAACTAAAACTATTACTACCATGCAACAAGTACAAAATATTCACTAAAACATTCTACTATAAAAAAAACTTTCCAAGTATCAAATATTTAAAGCAATTCACTATAACAATATTTTGTCTTAATTATCGCATATTTTCAAAAATAAGCTATCTTTTTTGAACAAAAAATTATATAAAAAATTGTAGAATAGCTTATTTATAAATTGTTGAATTTTTTGAAAAATTAAAAATTATACTAAATAAAAAGTAGTTTAAATAATACCAAATTTTTATTATAAATGTATTTTGATGTCTTAAACAAATTTACTTAATAGTACTTTTGAGCTTTATTTAGTAAAAATTAGACTTTTATATGTAGCAACTGCTAACAGATTTTTTGAGATTTTTGCAAAAAAATTAGAAAGGTAGCTTATTTTTAAAATAGCTTATTTTCGGGATATATAGTAGAAACTCTAACTTGCTAAAGCTTTTTAAACTATTGTATACTATATCAAAATAATCTTTTTTTTTAAAATTTTTTTTTTTATAAAGAATATATAAAATAAAAAAAAATAAAAAAAACAATAAAACAAATACAAATGATAATAAAAAAAGGAGAAAATTAATTACTTGTAGCTTGGGTCTACTATCTCAAATAGAAGCTTTTGAATATAGTTGTATTATGTTATATAAACAAATCCAAGGAACCAAAAAACAACAACCTATTTGGCAAGTTTTGAGTAAAAAAAGCAAAGATCTTTGATAGTACTATGGCACCAAAAAACTAGAGAATCGAAAACTAAAGCTAGAGAACCTGATAACAAAAATCTTTAAAAAAGAGGGTCACCAAAACCCCAAAATATATATAGATAGATCAGATTAATTATAAAATGGTCGAATCTATTAGAGGTCGGAACCGTTATCCCCTTATCCGGATTTCCGTATGGTTTGCACATATCTGGATACAATAAACGGCTTACAGGTAATAATCTTTATCTGCTAGTTTTAAAAAGGATAATCCGGCAGGTATTCGCGGGTATCGGCAGGCAGTGTTGTCATTTGGACGTTTTTTGAAAACATTTTGGACATTTTTTCAAATTAAAATTACTTAAAATTTTATTAAGATAATCTATTTTAATTTTTTCACCAATGAGTCCAGCATCTAAAAAAATATATAATTATATATTTTTTTAAATTATTTTATTGATTAGTTAAACATGGGACATAGGCTTGGACGATTTTGGACAATCTTGGACGTTGGACAAAAAACATAGTATGGACACGTCCAAGTGACAACACTGTCGGCAGGTATCCGTAAGTATCCGTTAATGTTTGTGGGTATTTGCAGGTAACTGCAGATATCCGGATATAAATTAAAATAGTATCATTTTCAAATGTAAAATAGATGAACTTCGCATCCTGCATACCACTACAATGAGAATATGCATGTCTGTAAAATAAGTCGCTACTGAATTTAGCTTATCTCTGATGTATTAGTCGATATTTATTCCATATAAAGTGCACTGTACATTTGTACATATGTACACGGTAAATTCCAGAAAGTATAAAAATGTAAAAAAATTCAGATTACAATATGAAATCGCTTCTTCTTATGTTTTTAAGGATTTTTTTTCTTATCGTTATATAATTTAAGGTCATAATGACTATACATTTTTTATGATCATTATTTGATCTATTTTTACTTTTTTTTTTTAAAAATTGTCAGCCAAAAAGCTATAAAATAATAACACGTGATTCATCATACATCAGTTTTACACGAAAAGATAATTTTCCAAGAAATATAGAACATAGAGCAAGAAAATGTGACTGACCTTGGTGATAGTGATTTTGGACTAGAAGAAAACCCTAGTAGTGATGATTTCTTTGTAAGACAATCGAAAAAACGTGCAGGCACTTCTAAAGATACTGTAAAAAAGAAAAGAAAATCAAGTGAAAGCACAACTAATACATTAACAGAGACATTAAGAAACGAAAACATTCCTGAGAATGATAACAATCAAGTAACTAGTAACGCGTCATCTGAAACGGGTCTTAGTACTAATCAGCAGCCTTCCAAATCTGATCTTAAACGCTTTCAACTTGTACCTATTAATAAGGTACAAGGAAATAGTTGGATATGGAGTCATTATTGATTATATAAACCTGTGCAGCCTTATAAGAAAATAGTTAGTTGTTTGGTTGAAGTTAATAAGAATAATAGGACTTATCAGTGCGGTCATTTAATGGAATCAACGGACTCTTCAACGGGTAACTTTATTGCATATTTAGTTTCATGGCATGCAATTACAGAAGAATCACACAAGCAAAAGCTTAGACAACAACAATCTACATAACCAAAACTTGATCAGATGTTTCAAAGACTAGTAGCAAATGATCCTAAACGAAAAGCAAGGCGAGATCAAAAGTTTGTTAGCATGTTAGTCAAGGATCAATTGCCTATTAGTTTGAGAAAAGGAGTTGGCTTTTCTGAATTTTTGGAAGAATTTGATCCGAATTATCAGTTATCTAGCGAAAAACTTTGTCGCACATTGCTTACGGATGGTTTTCTATATTCGAAAGAAAGTCTTAAAAAAATGTTTTCTGATAACATTATATCTTGTTCTTTGACCTGTGACCTTTGGACAGGACGTGATCGTATGGGATACCTTGGAGTAACATGTTCGTTTATTGATAATAATTTTTAGTTAAATGAGCTAGTTCTTACAATTAAATATTTACCTTATCCACATGATGGGGAATCAATTGCAGAGACATTAAATCTTATAATTGATGAGTGGAGATTAACAAATAAAGTTTTTACAATCACTACGGACAACGGAAGCAACATGGTCAAGACTATAAAATGTATACCAAATAGTGTTCGAATTCTATATACAGCCCATACCTTGCAGCTCGTTATCGGAAAAGGGTTGTTAGATGCCAAACTTCTTATTGCACGGGCCAAACAACTTATGTTATTCTTTACCACACCAAAACAAACAGAAAGATTAATAAATGCACAAAAAAAATTGAATCAACTTGAAAATATAGTAGGTATTTTATCTTGTATGTAAATTACTAGTATAGGAATTAATTATTTAATTATTTAGGATTTAGAAGAAAATGACCATCAATTACGAATTATAGCTAATGTCCCTACAAGGTGGAACTCTTCTTACCTTTCGTGGAAACAGCTTATAAAAATTCGAGATATAATTAATATGATGATAACGAATTTAGTACTTGATAATGATAGCACAAACCAGAAAGATGGTCTTCGTTTAGAAAAAATTAATCTAACACATAATGAATGGGATGCAATTTCATTATTAATTACAGTTCTAAGACCTTTTGCTGAAACTACTGATCTATTAGGGGGTAGCAAATATGCTACTATAAGTTTTATATATGGTGCAATTACGGTAATTAAACAGGGGCTTTTGCTTGATAGAACCTCGGATATTGACTTCGATTCTTCTGAAGACGTTTTTGATGATGATGTCATTTGTAAAGATGATGAGGAATACTATATGTCAAATCAACAACAACGAATTAATATTAATAATCCACAAAATTGTCATAATCTTGAAGCAAAAATAAAGTTAGCATTATATAGTGCTATGGAGCATTATTGGGATTTGCCTAGCAACGAAGCCATGCTAGCAACGCTTTTGGATCCTCGATGTAAAGCTCTTTTTTTTATGTCGGGATCTTTAAAAAAAAGAACAGTTGAATTGCTTAAATCTGAATACGAAGAAGTGCGGATTTTATATTGAACAGAAGAAGAGGAAAACGATCTCCAAACCAATACAAACACTTTATTGGCCTCAATGTTTCAGAATCGAAGCCCGCAAATGGAAGTTTCAGATTATCTTGGAGCGCAAGAACTTCCATAGAATCAATGTCCATTAACTTGGTGGAATAATAATCGAAACTGATATCCTATATTGAGTAAGTTAGCTCGAAAATACTTGGCCATTCCAGCAACATTGACTGCTAGTGAAAGACTGTTTAGCGATGATGGAAATACAATGACAGCAAAAAGAACGCCGCCTTTACCTATGACTTTTGAGCATTTGGTATTTTTGAAAAATAATTGGCGTACTGTCGGAAGCATGTTTCCAAATATTAGTTAAATCTAGAATATATGCAGTAAAATCGAATTATAGCTAATAAAGTCCGTGTGTGCAGTGAGCTGTGTCGCAGCCAAAATCATGCTTTTTTGAAAATTTAATATGGGCCATTATTGCATTTTCAAGATAAGAATATACCTATTATCATTGAATGCTAAAAATGTCATGCCCATTAAATATATTACCTCCAAATTATTATTTAAACAAAACCGATTAATAGAGGATTTAGTATGATAGTTTTTTGCAACTCAGGTTGAATGGTATAAAAGTTTGACGAAATTATGAATTCGTAATTGTCTAGACCATTGTTCTTTAATAATTCTAAGACAAATTCTTCTGATTTTTTAAAGTATGTTAAATCATTATTTATTTTGTTTGTATTAAATACGTCATTAAACTAGTTAATTTTTTTAATTTATAGTTTCATAATATTGCAATTGCGTTAAAAAATTTATTTAATCTGCATGAAATTCATAATTGACAAAAATCAATATCACTGGTATTGACCATAATATGAAGATTTGATATGTCATGTTGGCTACATTTATAGGCAATACTAGAACGACTTCTTATAGTTATGCTTCTGAGCTTTAAGTATAACATATGCTGCATTTTTTTTTTTATGAGCAATACTAGGAAAATTCGAAAGCCTTTACATCAAGGATCTAGGATTGTTTAAAAAATGATTTTTAAGGTAAGAATTATAGTATTATGCTTTATGCTAGTTTAGAATTTTTATTTTGTCAAAAACTTTTTGATACATGCAGAGGACTGCAGCTTGAATTTTTTCTGGATTTCGAGTGCTACGTTGAATTAGCGTAAGCATTTTTTGATCCAGCTGAATATGAAATCAATTTAATTATTTGTTTAGTAAATAAAAAAATTAAATAAATTCTATTTGTTTGAAAATATTTCTGTGTAAAAGTAGTGAAAATACAATGCTGTGCATAAATAAAAGTTTGGAAATACAATGTGCACATAAATAGAAATTTGAAAATATAACAAATATCATACAAAACATGCTCGTGACTAACAAGATTACCCGTAGTATCCTTAGGATATCCGGTTATTTAATAATTTTCAGGTTATCCGCGAGGTTATTTGGTGATCTGCAGGGTTATCCGGTTATCTGTTCGATTATCCGGTTATCCCTAAATTAAAAACTAGTAATTACTCGGATATTAATTTTATAAAAAGGATACAACCGTACGGACAAAAAAATATCTGGTTCCAAGCTCTAGAATCTATTTGTAACAGCCTGTTACACGCTTATTTGTAATAGCTTTATTTATAACTCAAAATTTTACTATGATAACCCCTATTGCACTTCTAACAAAAAATGATTTTCTCGCAATTCTGTATTAATTTTAATTCTAATCCTAATGTTAACTTTATTTTAACATTAATATAGTCTTATTGGCTGTTACAAATAAGTGTATAACAGGCTGTTACAAATAGACTTTTTCTTATAAAATTACTAAAAATAGAAAGATATGCAGAAAACCTTTAAAAATAAGCAAAAAATTACTATAAATAGAAAAGATCTGACCAAAAATAAGCAAACTAATACCTGATATCTATATATATTTCGAGTTGCTTGCCCACCAATTTGGCAACCAGAGTCATACTAAAAGAAAAGAATTTATATTTAAAAGTGGATACCAAGGGAAATAAACTATAATAGCACCTAATGCCAAGTAGATTAACCCTTTTGAACTAACTAAATTGGGAGTTTAAAATATATTAGAAAAGAACTAGTAGTAGATACTAGGGTCAGAGCAAACTTTACAAGAGCAAAAATAGATAATAATAGTAATTCAAGGATATTCCTAACTGCAAATATAAACCTTAGTGAATATATAAGTTACTGAAGTATAGATGAATACCTAGTAGAACAAGTACTATTTTATCAAGTTTTCCATTAAGAATAAGCCAGATTGTGCTAGAACCCCAAAATATACATAGATAGGTTAGATATTAGTTTGTACAGATCTTTTCTATTTATAGTAATCTTTGTTTATTTTTAAAGTTTTTCTGCAAATCTTTCTATATTTAGTAATTTTATAATTAACTTGACCTATCTATATATTTCAGAGTTCTATTATACTCTTAGATGCAATAAAAAAGTTCTAAAAGCCAATGTAAAAATAGACCCAGAAATATGGTTGTATATTTTTGGTAAATCAGTTAAATTAGTCAAAAAACAGAAGAATAAAGAGTTTAAATAGGCAATTTCTATAGTTGAATTGCAAATATAGTAGCTAGTATAGAACCTTCAGACAAACTACTTAAATTAAATACCAAAAGTGTATATATAGCTAGTTGTACTCTTGTTTAAATATAATTTACAATAAGTAAACTGAATAAACTAGAAACCAGGAACCGGTGTGAGTCTGGAGCGTTAAAATTTATAATTTAACTTATATTATAAAATTAATTAAAACTAAAAACTTAAATAATTTTATTAGTTTTTTTTTAATTTTATTAAATTTTTTTTATTTTTTAATTTTTTTATCATTTTTATTATTAATGTATTTATTTTATTTTTTTATTTTTTTTATTTATTATTTATTTATTTTTTATTTTTTTTTATTTTTTATTTTTTTTATTTTTTATTTTTTTTATTTTTTATTTTTTTTATTTTTTATTTTTTTTTATTTTTTATTTTTTTTATTTTTT
>QKWP01000552.1:179293-202625 GCA_003550325.1 Gigaspora rosea
TTTTTTTTTTTATACATTCTTTTTTTAATGATTTTTTTTTTTTTATAATGAATTTTATATATATTTTTTTTATTTTTTTAAATTTATTTTTTTTTGTTTTTCTTTTATTTTTTAATTATTTACTAAATTTTTTTTTAACTTTTTTAAATAGCGCCAGTGGTGATAATCAAGATCATGATCTAAAATAGATCGTTAATGATCTATTTTAGATCATCTCAATAAAGTACCTTATTATAAGTTTTGAATTTTATTTATTATAAAGATAAGTAATTTTTTATTTTTTTTTTTTGTTTTTTTTTGTTAGCTTCGTTAAAACCTATACTAATACTTTTTTGATTCTTTATAGTATTGTACTGAAAATATATATGTCGTACATAGAAATGGAATTATTGCGAACTTAGGTTGGAATGGAATTCTAAATGCAACCCAAGTTGGTATGAAACTTAAAAGCAATTTAAGTTGATTCTAAATTTGATGAATGTAAATTTAATATCATGTTGATTTTAAATTCGATTTTAGAAAATACAAGACAACGATCGAAAGATATTCCTGCTAAGATCCTCGAGTGACATATATTGCTTGGATACAATTCTGATATTATTAGATTACTTCTAAGTTTCTAGAATTAAATTTCCCCACATAGTTATACATACCAAATGAATAAATATCTGAAGCTTTAGTGTACGGTTGGTTATTCAAAACTTCAGGTGCGACGTATTGGTAAAATTCCAAAATTTCTGTCAGATTTTGATTTTAACGTAATATTAGCTAATATTGTCTTAAATCAGCAATATATGCACCTTTCAAGTCATTTTGTAATATATTTCCACTATGTAAATCCTGATGAATAAGATCTTGAGAATGAATTATCTGAAGATCTGCCCAAAAATTAAAATCTCAGTTAGAAAAACCAGAAAAAATAACTTATAACATTTTTAAAAAATATAAAAAATGAACCCTTCCCAGATTTTTTATTGTTTCGGCATTTTCTGACACAATACATTGCAGTAAATTTAGTTTATCTTTCTAATCCATTTTCGATATAGTATGTAAATTTGTCGCAAACTGCCTTCATGAGCATATTTCATGACAAGTATATAATTTCCAGAAGTTTAAATGTTGGATCTTTAAGTCCAATATCACAATATGCTTTTAACTATTCATTAAAAGAATTGCATATTAAGGTTAGTAATAGACATAATAAATTACAAGTATATATAGATATACCGTAATTAATAAAATTATTTAATGAAGATTACCTCCTTTATAAATTCTTCGTGATAATTATTTGATTCATGAAGTAATTTAAGCGCAACAGGAATGGTTGCGTTTTGACTTTTATCATACCATATAGCATAATATACCGTTGCAAATCCACCTTTACCTATCTCTTCAATCTTCGTAAAATCATCATAAGTCACAGTGCTCAATAAAAAGATTGTTGAAATCATTTGGAAACATATTTCAACTCCAAGGAGATTATATTAGTTTTTGGCTTGCTTTTTCTTCGTTTGCTCTTAAAACGCTCTAAATCATTGAGTGATATTGCCTCTATTTTGAAAAGTCAAAGAAATAATTAATAACTCATAGGAAAATATTAAAAGACAATTTAACCTTAAAAATTAGTGTGGTATTTGCAACATCAAATTTCCAGAAGACTTTTTGGGAAGGTTTAGGATTGGCCGAGCATGAAAAAAATGGGAGAAGAAATAATTTGTTAAGATAAATGATTTGGGCATAAAGAAAATAACAAAAGGTATTCAACAAAACGTTTACAAAATCTCTACCTCGCTAAAAAAACCCAACTACTATTCGAAGAAAATACCCGTAGAGGAATCCACGATAACTGATATTCATTTTCTGTCAATATTTTTTTCAAATTATCTTCAATTTCAAGATTATGCTGCCATTCATATTCATTCGCTGTTTATAAAATTTAATTGATTACAGATTTTAATAATTATAGTTTATAATAATGATAATACCTGATATTAAATCTTTTTCCCTAATCGTTGATTTACATATATAATTTGCGTCACAATACACGTGCAAAATTTAAGTTTAAATAAAATTTACCTTTGATACTAGTATTTTGCTTTATGTAAATCTCTAGTTAATCCAGTTCCATTTCAATAACATTCTGCAACTTCTGACATTTCAATAGCGTGACCCATCTCAGCAGAATACTATATATACCAATCGTACTATGTTCACCCTAAAAAAAAAACCGTTAGTACTGCAAAATATATATATATATAAAATACTATCATATACTAACTGTCTAACTATTGCGCTACGTTCTATCAAACGTTCATTAGCAAAATAATAATAATAAAAAAAAAAAAAAGGAGAAACAGTGATTATCAGTTATCGTGATGCAAAAAAAAATTAATTACAGAATTACAATACGTATAAATTAGTTACCCGGGTAATTAATTTGAATCAGCCCATGACACAAACGCGTAAAATCTGTATTGTTGTTGCACTAAATGTGCAAATATAGGCACGCGGCATTACATTCGGAAAATGCAACAATTACATTTTTGATATTTTAACTATAATGCATCAAAAACGTAATTTCAGTCATCAAAGGGCATAAAAGTATGAGTCTGTCGCTACTCTTCAGACAATTATATGCTTCAAAACAGGCACTTTGAAACTACAAAAAAAATAATAGAAAATTGGTTTAAAAATTATATAATATAGTTAACACTTTTTATTTCAAACTACAGGAACTGCTAACTTTTACTATATAAAAATTTAAAAAAGTTTGGTTTTCAAAAAGTTATATATAACTAATTTGAACTTTATAATAAAATTTACAAATGTTCTAAAAAATTTTGTTTAGTTTAGAGAGAGTTTAATAGTGTTCAGATTAGAGAAAAATTAAATTAAAAAGAAGTAACTATATTTTTAAACTTAGCTTTACTCTAAATTTAGTTTATATTATATATATAATTACATTTAGGGTAGAATTAATTTTGAAAGAATTTTCTAAAAAAACCTCCAATCGATCAATACTAGTTTTTGTTTTATATTTAAGTAGCCATATGATTTTTTATAACTCTTGTTTTTAATTTGGAATTGGTAAATATTGGAGAGAGTAAGCTAAATTTTTTACTTTTATTTTGGCAAAAATATTTTCTAGGAAAAGTAAAAATATTGTAGTAGATTTTTGAGTTATAACTTTTAAATTTTTTAAATAATATATTGAAAACCTCATTTGCTATTCTTCTTGTAAACTATACAAAAAACTTTATTAGCAAAAAACTTCTTTTTCCAAAATTTGTATACAAAGGCCTATCATTTGCTAGTTATTTTGTATACTAATGCTTTTGGTTTGTATACTAAATACATAAGAAAGTCTTTACAAATTAAAAAATACAAAAACTTTTGGTTAATCTTTATAAAAACTATTACTTTGTAGTGCTTTTTTTTGATTCTGGCCAATTTTTTGTTTTTTGTTTGTAGAAGAATTTGGTACAAGTAATTGTCAAAAAAGTTGAAATCAAATGTTGCTAATTAAATCCTTTAAATTATATAAAATTTATAAAATTTTTAATATTAAATTTAAAAAATAAAGATTTTTTTAGCTTTGTAAAAAGTTTTTATTAAATTATAAAAATAAAAATAAAATTTTATTTTTAAAGGTACTTTTATTTATCACCCCTGCGATGCGTCACCCTCACATGATCTACCAATAAAAATTCAAGATCAGATTAATAGCACAAGAAAAAAGTTCAAAACAAATATCCGTTTTGACAAAAATCGCCTATAACCAAAAATTTCATATATGAAACCATCTTCTGTGCTCTAACAAAAAAAATTTTTTGCAAATTTTTACTATATACCACTCTTTTCGCCCGTACCCTAATCCTACCTAACCCTAGAGATGTTATCCAGGTCAGAAATTTTGACTCAATTCAATAAGATTCAGGTCAGGTATTGACTCGGGTCATGAATTGGGTTAAACAAGTCACCCAATTAGATTACCTCACGTGACAATCAATTATTACTGACCAATTAGAACTAATCACGTCAATAGAAGTATGTACATTTAACAAACTTGTGCTCAATGAGCACAAGTTTGTTAAACGTACACTGCTCATTAAATGTGCCTTTTTTTACAATTTAAATTTTGTAAATAACTCTGTAGACAGGCAACTTTTTTTTTGGTTTCCGGATAAGTTTAACTTTTTTTATAAAAATATTTAGTTTTTTGGGTTGCTAGTAGTTTCTGGTGGTTTTTTGAACGAATCAAGCCTTGAATATAAAGCAGATACATGTTCTTCTGGGTCTTCGTCTGGAATTAGAAGCTAGTGATAGAGTTTTTTTTATTTTATTAATAATAAAAAGATAATAAGAACTTAGAGTTTTTATTTTATTCTATATTTTGCAATTTTTATAGTTAATATAAGAATAAAATCTAGGAAGGCTGCACCAATGAATAACAATGGGAATTGTAACAAGAGTAATGAAAGGCATTACGATGAGAATATGTTTAATTAATGGAAAATACTCTTAATAATTTAATTAGCAATTCACGTAAGAACAGGACAATCTATAAAATTTTATATAATAAAAATAAGCAAATTTACTATAGCATTTCGAATGTTGGAATCCAGTTTGCCTACAATATAAAGTATTAATAGTTTAAATATAATATAAAATTAAATTATATAGGCATAAAAATGTGGTATTTGTCTTTCTTTTTATTAAAAGTCCAGTAGAATTTTCTAAAAATATAAGGTACTTTACTAAGAGCTGAAATTTTGAATTTTAAAAAAACCCATCTTTTTACTATATAATTTTGGGAAATTGGATTCCATATTACTATTAAAACTATATAAATACTTATCCCCGACTTTTGTCCTGTTCTTACGTAAATTGCTAATTAAATAATAAAATTTATTCCTTATATTCATATGCACTTGTGAGCCAATATTGAAGCAAAATGTAAAATATTAATTTATTGCGTAGCAAATATATACCAATTAATGAACGACCAACTATTGTTCAGATAATTTGATTGGATTGGTCAACTGTCACATTTTGATCGAATGTTCGCTATGATGTTTGACTCGGGTCAGACCAAGTTTTGACCTGTGACCCTTATAACTCATCGAGTCGGGTCAATCTGTATGAGTCAACTGATCTGGGTAACATCTCTATCTAACCCTAACCCTAACTATACAAAATTATTTAGTTTATTTTGGTTGTTTTGATTAATATTACAAGGGTGACAATGTCACATATGCGATGTATAAATTATCTCTATTTTTAATATTAATGGGTATCTGTAAGCTGTACTAAATTTAGTACAAAAAGCTTAATTTAGTACAGTTGAAAAATTGAAATTTAAAAAAAATTTGATTATTAACCTTATATCAAATTTTTATAATAGATAAATATATATCTATTTAACCTACTTGTAATTTTAGAAGCATATCTTTTTGATAAAATTTATATTAATTATTATTTATTAACCCAAAAATGAATTTAAAAATAAAAAATNCTGTGATTGGATTTTAATGATTTTGGGCTTGTTAGAATCGTCTCATTAAGACGAACATTTTGGTAGTAAAATCATCCAAAACGGACCAGTACAAACAAGTTACTTAATATTAAATAATACATATATTATACATATATTATATACTATATATAATTTAATATATATATTATATACATTATATATAGACGTGATCACTACCCTGACCCATGAATCCATGGTATAAATCACGTGATAAATGGCACGCCCCTAAAGGACTTTTTGAAGGTGTTGATGAATAATAACTTCGATAAATTTGATTGTGAAGTGGATCTGTCCAAATGGCATTGGTATGCGAACTTTAAAGATCTTGAAAACAGAAATAAGGATAGAGAAAATTCGGTGATGATGTTATAGAATAGGTTTCTAAATTCTAACTGCTAGAATATTCTAAGTGTTTCTAATACCTTATAGTTTTATTGTTTTTTTTTTTTGTTTTATAACCGAGACCTTGCTCTTTTTCATTTATTAAATTTATATTATTACATGCAGAAGGAAATAATACATTAATATCTAACAAGTAGAGAAAAAGAAACTCAGACTTCATGATGGCCTTCCGCTACAATCAATCTTTATCCGAGTCCTAACTGTTAGCTGAGTAAAGTTTAACTTTCCAGACTTTTAAAATAAAAATTGTTAACATCGATAAACTTGTCCCGGCATAACCGGCCCAGGTCCCAGTATGTTAAACAAAAAGCAATCATATAGACTGGACTGCTTAAAACAGAACTTCTAGAATCTTCTTCCAGTGGTTTCTCTATAAGTCTTGCATATCTTTCCACGTTACTCGTTTCCAAGCTACTCATGACGATTGAATCCAATATGGTAGATGCCTTTTCTTTTTGGGAGCAGTAAACACTGCAGATCTTTTGGAGAGGATATGCCAAAATGGCCACTTTTTGAAAATTTTTCACAAACCATCGACACCAAAAAAAGTTCACATGTAATCATAGTAAGGACGGTGTTCTTCTCGTATAGCCCAAAATCCATCAGAGAGCCGCCAAGTACTTTCCTGGTTGTGGTGAGTGATAAACTCTAAGCTTGTCGGCAGGTAGTCTATGAACTTTACCTCTAAACAACAAGTGGCAGCTTTTTGGTAAGTGACAAACTCTAAAGCCATTAGCAGATACTCAGTTAACTGTATCTTTAAATAACAGCTGCCAGGTTGCATGTTTTCGTTGGTTTTTCTACTGTTTCTTTAAGACTTTACTTCTGAAGTGTTAGCGTAATTGTTGGTACAGGTGATCGGCAGGTAGAGTTACAGAAGATCTTTAATATAGAATATTTAATATAAATTAATTTTTTTTGTAAAATATTATAATTTATAATAAAATTAAATTTTTAAACTAAAAATTTTTATTAAAAAATTTAATTCATTTTTAAAGTTTTAAACTAATTTATAATGGATTTTGATAAATTTAGCAGGTTGCGATATCACAGGTTAATATTTAAAAAAAATTAAAATGATTATTAGTTAGGGTTAGGGTCCGAACTAGTATTAATATTAGATTAGAGGGTCCATATATATATGCAAAATTAAGTGCTAAAAACTTTTAATTAGAAGCCCAAGACTAGTTTACATAATGAAATTTCAAGTTATTTAAAATGTTTGATTTTTTTTGTAATTTTTCTAATTTTTCATTCAGATTGTTATACAAGATCTTGTGATCTAATTGGCCAATCATATTAACCTGCGATATAGCAACCTGCGATATTTAACAACCTCCTTTATAATTATCAAAATATTTTATTAATATAATAGCTATAAATTTTTTTTAAGTTTGTAGACTGATTCTAATGATAATAAAATCATTAAATTTGACCAAAAACTCACTGAGTTACAGAGATTTTTATATTTAGTTCATACATATATATATATATATATATATATAGATTTTAAAAAAACATATAATTATAAAAACTAAAATCTATAAATTTTTATAAAATTTTTAGTTAATTTTAATAAATTTATTTTTACTATAAGAGGGCATCCATAAATAACGTTATGTACCCCTCATAGTAGCGCTTGACCCCCCCTCTACTATATAAAAAAATTTTTCAAATCCGTATGTTTATATATAAAATTTCACAAAAACTTGAATATATTGTGACACAGTGATCTGATTTGGATGATTTAGGTACCATTCGATTCGTCTCAGTGAGACGAATCCAATGATACCAAAATCATTTTATTTGGATTACTGGATCAATAGTTATTCACAAAAAACTATTGATTTTATAGTCATTTTATAAGAAAACATAATAACCAATAGTATTTGGCCAATAAAATTTGATCCAGTAATCCAAATAAAATGAAATTGGTACCATTCGACTCCTCTCACCGAGAAGAATCGAATGGTACCAAAATCATTAAATGTGGACCACTGGATCAGTTTTTAGACGATTTTTTCTAAAAAAATTGCGTTATATTTTTTTGACCCCCCCTACTTAAGAGGAAAATCGTTATATTTTGTCAGACCCCTCCCCCCTCTTGTATAACGTTATTTCTGGATGCCCCCAATCAGAAAAGCTAGTTTTATAACTGGTTAAAATTTAATCTATATTGGCTTAGTAAAATTTTTTAATATTAATTTATTTTTACTCTCTTAAATTGAATTTACTATAAATTTACTATTAGTTTACTATTAATTTACTATAAATTTTATAAGTAAATTTAACCATTTTTGGATTTGTATCACAATATAAAAATCTAGAAATTTTATTTTAATAATTTTTTTTATACTTTTAAAATCAAATATAGATTAAAAATAATTTATATTTTTATTATTGAAAAAATGTGCTTGTCACCGGCGGTGACAGTAACCAGATTAGGGTTAGGGTTATATTTAGAGTTAGATGAAGGCTTATTATATAATAAAACACCTTAAGAAGCATTTTAGCTAAAAAAAAATATTGTTTTTATAGGCACAATTTGAAGTTATTGCGATTTGTAATTTTTTGAATTTTTTGTCATACCTAATCTAGCAATTTGATTGGCTAGGAACTGTAACCACGGTTACAAATAGATTCGCCTTTTATTATTTTTTATTATTATATTATAAATTTGTATTTTTAATTATTTTTTCTACTGTACTAACTTTAGTATAGCAATTTTGGCAAAATACAAGTTTTGGTTAAAGTTAATTTATACAAAATTTTTATATATAACTTATACTAAAATTTTGAATGAAAAAAATATTAGTATTAAGAGTAGAGGATATATAGATCATTTTTATTAATAAACGAATGACCAAAAATATTTTTACTGCGAATTTAAAAGTTGCTACATATAAGTTAATTTTTTACTATATACATTGTGTTCATAATAAAAAAATACACATATCTTAAAAATTTTATTATTTTGAATAAAATTTGATAAAGTTTTTATATTATCAACTTTTGCGGGAGTAGGGTCTATTCTGCGGGGTGATCACAAATTGGCCAATCAAATCACGTGTAAACAATAAGTAAAATAGAGTCACAAAGATAAAAACAACTATATCTTAGGTTCTACTGGACCAATTTTAATGATTCAACCACCGTTAGAATCAGAAAAACCTTCTTTACAATTTTATTTAACAATTAATATGGTTACTTAATAAAAATTTTCTTTATTATTAAATATAAAATTTTTAGTAACTAGTTTATTAATAGAAATGATCTACATATCCTCTACCCTTAAAGTATATTTTAGCAAAGTTTTAAGTAAAAATTATTTTTTATTGTTGTAAAATAATTTTTTTAAACTGTACTAAATTTAGTACAAAAAGCTTACGGATACTCATTAATTAAAAAAAATTTTAAAATTTTAATTTTAATTTTATTTTTTAATATATTGTATTTACTTATAAAATTTAATTTTAAATTAAGGGCATTATTTTATGGCAATTTCATAATTAACCAATCAAAATCAATCACATGTATCTTAATTTTTTACTTTTTTTTTAAGTTTTATTTTAATTTTTTTTTTAAATTTCATTTATTTTTTTTTTAGTCAAATACAATTATAAAAAAACCCAATTAAAAATAGAATACAAAAAAACAAAACAAAAAATGGAATAAATTAGTAACAAATGAACTGAAAAACAACAGAAAAACCTACCAAATAATAACAAAAAAGATCTACCAAAACTTACAGAACTCGTCAATGAAAAGACAAATAAAAAATGTTAAAATTATCTACTGAAAAGTAGCAAAAAAGAACTACCAAAAAACTTATAGAATCTATTAAAAAACAAAAAAAATTATATGCCAAAAATTAATGAAGAACCACCAAAAAACTTATAGAACCTATTGACAAAGAGACAAAGAACTTACATACTAAAAAGCAAAAAATTACATACTGAAAAAATAAAAAAAACTACCAAAGGACTTACAAAACTCACTAACAAAGAGATAGAACCTGCATACCAAAAAACAATGAAGAAAAACTACTAAAGAATTTATAGAACCTATTTACAAAAAGACAAAGTACCTACATACAAAATACAACAAAATTATTCACTAAAAAATAAAAAAGAACTACTGAAGGACTTAAAGATAAAAAAACAAAAAACCTGTATACTGAAAAACAAAAAAATTACTTACAAAAAAATAATAAAAAAGAACCACTAAAGAACTTACAAAATCTAATGACAAAAAGACAAAAACATGCACACTAAAAAACAAAAAAATTAGCTACTTAAAAATCATGAAGAACTATTAGAAAACTTTCAAAACTTACTGACAAAAAGACAAAATATCTATGTATCGTAAATGACAAAATTATCCATTAAAAAACAATGAAGAAGAGCTATCAAAGAATTTACAAAACCTACTAATAAAGTAACAAAGAACTTGTGCACTTAAAAACAAAAAAAATTACTTACCAAAAAATAGTGAAGAACCACCAAAAAACTTACAAAACCTACTAACAAAAAAACAAAAAAATTATCTACTAAAAAATAATGAATACTACTAAAGGACTTATAGAACCTACTGAAAATAATAAAGAACTCCTAAAGAACTTACTAGAATAATCTACTAAAAAGAACCTACTAAAAGACTACAAGCTTTTAGAAAGAACTACTGAAAAATAGCTTACTAGAAGAGAAAATAAAGAATGTTTTAAAAAATAATGAACCTACTAAATTAACAACTTTAGCAACAACTCTAGCCAACAACTAAAAAAAAAATATTCGCATTAAAAAAAAAAAGAATAAAAAAAACAAAAAAAAAAATAGATCATTTATATAATTGCCAATCTAAAAAATAATTGGCTGACTATATAGAATCACTATGACAATAGATTACTATTTATAATTTTTCTTAAATTAATAATATATAATATAGAATAAAAAATATCAAACCTTCAACGTTAATATTATAATAACTTATGTATATTTTTTATATAGATATTATAGTTAACAAATAAATATAGTATAAACTTTTTTAAAATAATAAATTATAATAATTTTTTAAAAAAATACAATATATATTTATAAAATTTATTACATTTTTAAAATTATAAATTTTGTACAGTATACTAATTATAATAAAGTCTAATTTTTTATGCAAATAAAAAATTAATACAAAAGCTTCAAATATACTATTGTATATACTTTTTATATACAAGCTATATTTTTAAAAACCAATAAAAAAAGTATTTTAAAAATTGAAACTTTGGTACTTAACTAAAAATAAATATCTCAATTTAGTATGTGTTACTATAACAATACAAAAATAATTCTTTATCAAAAAATCGGACCTAATAATTTATTAACTTTTAGCGAGTTCCGACCCCTAAGCTACTACGTAGTCAGGCTGACGGCCATTCATATTTTCACATATACCCCAGGTTTTCCCTTTTTTTCTGATCTTCTGGTGGTTTTACTTTTACACAAAAATTTCCCATCGTTTTAAATATATAAAAATACAAAAAACTTATACTTTCCTAAAATATTTTTCAGATTCTTACTCCACGTCCTACAAAAAAAAAAAAAAAAAATCACCCAAAGACTTTACACTCTTCTACTTTTGAATAAACTAGTCTTTGGTTATGGCTCGTACTAAGGTATATTTGTTTTTCCACAAAACTTATTATTTGTAATATACTTTTGTTTACCTTGGGATTTGGGAATTTATTATTATTATATAATTTTTTTTAACTTTTACGTAGCAAACCGCCCGAAAGAGTACTGGTGGCAAAGCCCCCAGGAAGCAACTCGCTACCAAAGCTGCTCGTAAGTCTGCACCAGCAACTGGTGGAGTTAAAAAGCCTCACCGTTATAGACCTGGTACCGTTGCTTTACGTGAAATTCGCCGTTACCAAAAGAGCACTGAACTTTTGATCCGCAAATTGCCTTTTCAACGTCTTGTACGAGAAATCGCTCAAGATTTTAAAACGGACTTGCGTTTCCAATCCAGTGCAATTGGTGCTTTGCAAGAAGTATGTACTTAATACATCTTAATTTATACTACATTATTAATGTTAGTTATTACTGCGTATGATTTACGTGTCATTTTTTTTGAAAATTAGGCATCTGAAGCATATTTAGTGAGTCTTTTTGAAGACACTAATTTAGCAGCCATTCATGGTGCGTTATTTAACAAATTATAAGGGAGAATAATGATCATTTTTGTAATGTTGCTAATATATATTTATTATTCAATCTCTAGCCAAGCGTGTTACCATTCAACCCAAGGATATTCAATTGGCTCGCCGTCTTCGTGGTGAACGTTCTTAAATAACTAATTCTACTACTCTGCATTGTATGACGGCTAATGTTGTCGGTTTCTTTGCTTATAAACATAAAATTGATATAGTATAGCATAGCTACTTTTACAGAATAATGAATCCACTTTATTTTCTTTCTTTTATTTCTATTGATTAAAATTTATATCTTCGTTTAGTTCGTGAAATTAGTAGTCCTAAACATAGATTGTTTCGGTGGGACGCATTCATCATATTCCTTTATTAGCGTTTGCGTGTGAATAAAAAAACATGTAGTGCAGATTCCTTACCGTTTCTGTATATGTAAAGAAATTCTTAGCTGTATTGTGACTACATTATTATTCGCTTCTTGATGGTTAAAGCCCCCAATATGTATTGTTCATAAACTTAAGTAATATATTTCTATTAATTAATAAGTCATTCTGATAAACATCTCTCGAAAATTACTTTTGATTAGCACTAGCTTTATAGTGCATTTAACAAATTTGCATATCCTCGCAGCTGTTACGCTAACACTAAGCAGTATCGGTATCAAATTTTAGCAACTTAAAAGAATTTGTATTCTAGTGATTGGTCATGCGTGACATTAATTTGTATACCTTACACCAAAATCCAGAAATCTTCACATCATCATATTCCAAACAAACAAAATTCCCGGTTTGTTTACTATCATGCTAATAATTAAAATTTGAAAGATTACAATATAGGTGACACAATTGCACAATATTTTTGTCACAAGATCCCTGATATCTATATTTGGTTTTTATCAATATGTAATGGCAAGAGTACATTCGTTTTATTTTTTATGCTATAAAAATTTTCACTTAAAATACAGATGCAGCTTCGATAGAGCAATATAGATTTTATTAATTACAGTTCTTTGGATCTTTTAGTGCAGGATAGGGATAGGAATCGATTTAGTCGACTAAAAAAATTTTATGTAAATCACTATGTTTAGTCGATTTAGTTGACTAAATCATATAGTCGATTCCTATCCTTGATGCAGGATATATATATATATATATTATTAAATATATTCTGTAAGTTTAATGGAACACTTTCGATCCGATGCGCTTTTTTTTTTTAAAAAAAAAAGTCAAGAATAGCTTACAATACATACAATATACTTGGTTATGCTTATTTAAATCTAATAACAATACTAAATAGCACCTTTTTTTTTGGAAGTGTAATTATAAATTAAACCTCTATATAATATAAATAGTAACAAGTTATGCGCCTGCTAATGCGCTGGGAGCTTTTTTTAGGTCAAATTCAAAAGATAAGTCAAAGATAGTGGTAGCAGTAATTAAGTTTTAATAATCAGTGATATTTTTTTAGATGATAAATTTTATGAATTACAATTAATAGTGGTAATTAATCAGTGCAGTTTTATCAAAGTTCTGGATTTACAATTTAATTATTTCAATATTTTTACTAGAATTTATTTTAGATAATTAAATAAAGATGAATCAATTTGGAATAGTTTGTTACATAATAGTCTTGTAAAATAGTGCTTAAATAGATATAGAATTAGATCAAATGTACGTTTTATCAACCAATCATATTAAAAAAATTATTTACACTAATGTTTGTTCTATTTATTTTTACAAAATTTATAAGCTATCATTCTTTGTAATACATGATAATGTAGCTAAGTTGGTTTGTATTAAGAATTATAATAGGTTTTATAATGATTTGCTGCTAAAATTTTTCTATAACATTTACTAATTATTTGATAATATATGTTTATAGTAAGATTGGGCTGGTTAGTATTAAGTTATCAGATTTTTATTGTGAAGTACTATAAAAATTCATATATAGTTAAAGTTTAGTTATTTGTATTTGGGCTATTATGATTTTATCTATTATAGAACTTATTAGCTATAATTGTGAATAGTATATAGTCAAATTAGTTTGGAATTTTGATAACTTTATTTATTATAATAAACCCAACTTACTGAATATTGTGGTATTATACAGCTATATTTGAATTATCAAATTTATATTGTGATTTGCTAAGTAAATTTAAATATAGAACTTTCAAATAATTGTAATAACACATAATTTGTAGTCAAATTTGAGTTTGTTTATACTGTAATTATTATAATTTCTATTATTGTTATTATAAAAAATTCTGTTAAAGAAATTTTAGTTATAGTAATACACAATAAGAGGATTAAGTTGGGTTAGTTTATTCTAAAGTAGAGCAAAGGATCTTAAAGTTAGGCAATAGAGAGAAAAAATAGGCTCATGTTGGTTATAGGGTCAAAATAAAATAAAAGATATTCAAATGTTCAAATCATATTGTATTAAAATTTAATGCATTTTAAGTTAAATTTAGTAGCATATAATATATTTTATATTTAATTTTAAATACAAAAAAAATTAATTTTATAAGGTATAATATTTCATTTAGTATACAGTTTTATATAAAAAAACTGATTGCACTATGCAATATAAATTACTATTGCTATTGTTAATAATAATATTAATGTTATATTTTATTTTAATTTATTTAGTTATCAAATAATTTTTTGATTGTAAAATAACTTGATTCAATTTTTAATAATAATTACATTTTTATTAACATTGATAATAAATATATTAAATTTATATAGTTTTTTTGGTGCTATATGTTATTTAATCAATTTTTTTTTATTTATTATAATGGAATTAATTTTTATTGCTGTATATTACTTCTTTTTATTACCAAAATTAAATGTTAATACAACCAAAACTTTCTAAAGAAGTAATTTAGCATAGCACCAAATGCTAACAATTGCTTTAAAAGTGCTAAACTAAAATAAGTCATTTCAATATTTATTTAGTATACACAGTGTTTAAAATTCAAATTTGGTTTTATGTTTTCAAAAAGAACATTTTTAATTTCTTAATGTTCTTAGTAAAATTTTAATATTCTTTATATAAGAATATTAAAATTTTTTTAATATTAAAAGAATTTATTGAATGTTCTCAAATAGAAAACATATTTTAATAATTTATGTTCTCAAAAATTGTGCAATGTTCTTTGAGAACACTGAGAACATTGAATTTTAAATACTAAGTATACATATAAGGGTTGCTAATTAATGCATATTATTATTTATGCATTATTTTTATGCAAAAAGTTGAGAATTCTTGATTCTTTATTTTATTAACATTTAATGTGCTACTAATTTATGCATTATCTCTAGATAAAGATTATATAGGTTTTAAATTTCTGCACTATATGTTGTAAAGTGCTCTGGCTTCTATTTTTTTTTATTTGTTTAGTTTTTTCATTATTTATATTGATACAATAATCTAGGCCTTTTTATTTTTAGTCACAGTTAGATAAAATTGGCATAACTCCAAAAAGAGTAGAAAGGTACTACTGCAATTTGGTATGATTTCTGGTTTTTGTATCTGGTGACTGTACGAGCAAAGATACACATGTCAGTTTTTGCATCTTGCAATTTCTGTCATTGTTTGTTTATTCTCTTTTTTTGCCAAACAATATACACAATTTAGTTTTGTACTTTTACATTCCAGTTCTTTCACTATAGCATATCCAGTTCTTGCCTTTAGCACAAGGTACTTTCAATTTTTGAACATAGTGAAAGACTAGTAATTTAATAGCATTAGCTAAATTGAATGTATTAAGTGAAAAAAGTATATAAGACTCACCTTTTTGCTTCCAACTTATAGAGAGTACAAAATAGAGATTATTAAGTATAACCTTCGTAATTAGGATTATAAATTAATAATCCCCAATAAATCAAATTTGTATTAGCCTAATCCTGTAATCATGTGATATTATTAAAAGCTTTAATGATTGATTTGAAAACTAATATACTAAAGCTAAAAACCAAGATATTAGTATTAAACTAAATACTAAAAATAAGAAGAATAAGAGAACAACTTATTTTAGTCTTCAATTTTGCCATAGCAAGACCTCAGGAACCTTTAGACCCAGGCCAAATCTTCTATACTTCTTTTTGTCTGCTAGTTCAAAATTCAGTAGTCTTGCATAATTAAAGGACATTGGATTAGTTAGATAGTAGTATTGTAGTAGTTTTTAGTCATAGATCTGATGCCACTACTTTAAGGGTAGGTTGAACATAGATCATTTTTAATAGTGATCACGTTGTAATCATATGAAATCAGGTGATCGACTAATCACAATAGTAAACAACATAGATTCAACCAATCCGAATTAATCATTTTTGTAAAATTTGAGCCCACTTAGAAAAACTTTACGACATATAGAAGTATAATTTTTTCAAATACTATATTTATTAAAATTTTACTATTATAAAAAGAGTATTTTTGTACTATGTATTATATGTTTGGCTAAATTAATAACAATTGTAAAAAGTTTTATTTGTAGCACATTTTGATTTTCTATATAAATCTCATTGTACTACTAAAATCATATGATAAATGATCTACGTTCACCCTACCCTTAATATTGTATGTATATACGTACTTAGCTAGCAGTTTAAAAATTTATCTATGATAATAGTTAGCTAAAAATAGGCATATTCATAGATAAGTTGATGGTTATATAATATAAAATTATAAGAAACTGACTAAAAAAGTAGACTTTGGAACTAATCTAATTCAACCACAAAACCAACAAACATAGACAATCTATTAAAAAAAACATTTAATTTGGCTAGTGGCAGAGTAAAGATTGGTCATTTCTAAAAGAGGACTATTTACACTCAGGAGTGGGTAATTAGTAAATTAGGCAATTAGCCCTAAGACTTGATACTAGTTGTCTTTTGGCGAGATTTCTTTTATCTATAAAAAAAATAAAAAAAATTAAAAAAAATAATAGATGTATAAAAATGAATCTAGCTAATTTAACTGATGTATGTACCTATATAAACTATATTAATCATTTTTATCAGATAACCAATACGATTAGTCTGGCTGACTGGTCAGACATATTCTACTGAGAAATACCAGAAAGATAACAAATTCCTGAAATCACGAGAAAGCTATAATTTTGCATATGAGATAAATTTAGAAATGATAATACAGTTATCAATATGATCTAAGATCTGAAATATTGTAGGTTACTAATTTCTCCTTCAAGTTACCATTGGTTGAATACAAATAACATTTTTCATTAATAAATTACTGATTAGGTGGCTAATAATATAAGTCATCAAACAATTGCTTTATAATTATTACTTTTTACTTTTTTAATATTAATATTTGGCAATTTTTTTGAATTTAGCAACTCTTTACAATAAAACATTTTGAGGGCTCTCTTTTTAACATCTCTTAAAATTCTTAATAAATATAATAATAACTATAGCACGTTAACTATCATAAAGTATTAAATAATTTTTTCGAATATTAAAGTATCTATTATACTTTGTTATTTTATTAATTAATTAAACACACATATTTTAGACTATTCATATTTTATATTTTCAGTTAGAACAGGTTAAAATATCTACGGTCAACTTTTATATAAATCAGAAGTTCATTATAGTAAGCTTTTAGAGTTGATTATATTTGACTGTACTCAAAATTTCATTAGTAGAAAGTTAGTATGCTCAATAAAGTATTGAAAAATAAGAAATTTTTATTTGAGCAACCAATACACACATAACGACAAATATTTAAACTCTTTTTTTATTTCTATTTTTTTTATTTTTTTTATTTCTATTTATTTATTTTCTTTTTTTTTTTAGAGTACACATGTGATAATCGAATGTTATGGTCAAGTGATCATAATTCATTAGAATTAGTATTATTATCAGTTATATTAATAAATGAATTATCCAATATGCATAGAACATTGAGTGCGCGGTATACTATGTATTTCAAAATTATATATGGCATCATATAAAAATTTACTAGATTTTTTTTGAGATGTATAACAATATTGAATGTAAAGTATTTTTTATTCTTTAATTGAAAACCTTTATTTAGATACACAACCTTTAAAATTTATTGATTCAAATTTAAATTTTGTACAGGTAAGTATTAAATTTCAAAGAACAAAGTTTCGAAACAAAATTTATATTTTAGTTAAAATAATTGCAATTTTGAAATAGAAATTTGTTACACCTTCAACATGTCACCCTGATTCTGACCAATCAAATCGCACGATTTTGTAGACAAAAAATTTTAAAATTTAAGTTTTAAAAATTAAAAATTTTACTAGTAAAATGTAAAAATAAATAAGTAATATCAAAGCATATAATGTAAAATTTTATTCTGAACAACTTTTTCTAAGTCATAAAGATAAATTATCTTAGTAAAAAAAAAATGTTTTATATAAAAAAAATATCAAGTTGAATTACTCTATACTGAAAAACTTGCCTTTATCATCATTGGCAATAAAAGATTTTTGCTACTTTCTTTACATATAGATAATATACTTGTAATGATAGAAGAAGATTTCTATCGCTGTTACGGATTTCTGCAGAAAAATGTATGTTCTTTTATCGCTATAAAATTTTTATACTAGAGTATATAAAAACAATGTTTAATCACTGATTATATCATTCTATCGATACTTTCTATGCATATTGGATAATTCAATTATTAATAATTGTTTATGTTAACAATTAATAATTAGAAGTTCCCATCACTAGATATAGCAAATCAAAAATGACAAAGTGCAATTAATCCTTTTTTTTTATTATCATTAAATTTTTACGAACATATATCTTAAAAGTTAAAATTTGTTTACTTGCTTATACTTATCACAGTACATGCTATATCAATATTCTCACAATCTTTTATTTCATCAAATAAACAAAATAATTAAAAAAATGTACAGGATACTCATGATGGATGATAATTTTATTATAAGAAGAATGATTTATGATAATACTTTTTTATAAATGGTAAACAATATATAGTTAATCATTATAACAATTGATTGTTGAGTGATGATCATCACTCTACCGATCAGAAGTAACAATTTTGCATTTTGATTATGGGAAATTATAGGCATCTCTTGCGGAATATATATTAGTTATATATTTCCCACAACCAAATTTGTTTAAGATAGGGTTAGGGTTTGTGTAAGGGTTAGTGTTAGTGTAAGGGTTAGTGTTAGTGATATATATAGTAAAATTGGTCAAGGAAAATTTTTTTGTTAGGCTCGAAAAGTAGTTTCTTATGTAAATGTTCAAGAAATAAATGATTTTTGAAAAGGCAAACGTTTGTTTTGAAATTTTTCTGATTGTGTTACATTATACCAAGGGTGATTAACTATTCGCTAATTTGGCATCGATTATCACGTGGAATGATTTTTATTGGGCAATTTTGCAGGAGATAATCTCTCGCAGGAAATGCCTAGCAATACTCTTTGATTATTATTTGTAATTAATATATATATGCAACCAATATCTGTAAGCGAAAATATTTTGAGCGCAATATAGCTAGCTCAACTCTTTTGCGTAAGCACACGCTTGAGCTAGATAGAGCGCTTTTTATACAATTGGTTAAATTTGGTGAAATCCAAAATTACCAAAAAAAGTTAACTTAACAAAAATCTATTTTCAAAATTAACTGATAATACAACCTAAAAGGTAATTTAGTGCAGCACCAAACACTGACAAATGTTTCTAAGTTCTAATTAAAAAAAATCAAAAAATTATAATTGTATTAAATTTTAGTATTGATTTTCTTAACAATACTAATTCAAATTAGCTAAAACTTTTACTAAATATAATTTAATATTGGATTACAATATAATAAAATTTTAGCTAATTTGATTTAGTAGTACTTAAAAAAATTGCTTAAAAATTATATATAATTTTTTTAAAAAAATTCTATATAATTTTTAAACAATTTTTTAAGAACTACTAATTCAAATTAGCTATTTTGTAGCCCAATATCATATCTATTTTTAGTAAAAATTTTAACCAATTTAAATTGGTAAACGCTAAACAAATCAAAGTTAGAAATTTATTAAAACTATAATTATATTATATTTTATTATATAGATAAATATCATCGGCAAATTTTATATATGAATATATATTGATTACTAACAAGTAAGATATATATTGATACTAAATATCACTGCTGATTTTTATCGATAGTGATAGTAACCGATATATATCTGGTTATCTGATTTTTATCGATTAGAGGGCATCCATAAATAATGTTATACAAGAGGGGGGTTGGACGAACGATAACGTTTTTCTCAATAAGTAGGAGAGGTCAAAAAAATATAACGTAATTTTTTTAGAAAAATTTGGCTAAAAATTGAATCAGTGGTCCAAATTTAATGATTTTGGTACCATTCGATTCGTCTTGGTGAGAGAAGTCGAATGGTACCAATTTCATTTCATTTGGATCACTGAATCAAATTTTATTGGCCAAATACTATTGGTTATTATGTTTTCTTATAAAATTACTAAAAAATCAATAGTTTTTTGTGAATAACTATTGATCCAGTAATCCAAATGAAATGATTTTGGTATCATTGGATTCATATCACTGAGACGAATCGAATGGTACCTAAATCATCCAAATCGGATTACTGTGTTATAATATATTCAAGTTTTTGTAAAATTTTATATATAAACATACAGATTTGGAAAAAATTTTTTATATAGTAGAGGGGTCCAGCGCTACTATGAGGGGGTACATAACATTATTTATGGATGCCCCTTTACTATTACTATCGATAGAAATCAGCAGGTATTTAGTATCGATATATATCTTACCCAATTAGTAATCAATAAATCTTTATATATAAAATTTGCTAATAATATAAACATTAATCGATATATACCTGATATGATATTAATTAATAATTATTATATTCACATAATCATACTTTTTGCAAATTTTTAAACGTTTTACAGGTTTTTGCAAGTTTTCGCAATTTAATATAAAATTTTATTTTTTTATTTATTATTATTATATAATATTTTAAATTATTATACAATATTTGCAAGTTTTCACAATTTAATATAAATTTTATTTTTTTATATATTATTATTATATATCATATTATATTTTAAATGTTACATATTTTATTATATATTATTATAAAAAATGACAAAAAAAATAAACCCAAAAAAAACGAAACCAAAAAAAAATAAAAAAATGAAACAAAAAAAATAAACTATTATATTCCTTATATTCGCTAATATTTGTTTATATTTGCTTATATTCCTCATATTCGCTAGGGTTCCGCAATTTGATTTGATCTTCAAATATTTGAATCAAATATTTGATCAAATTCAAATTCAAATTTGACTATATTTGATTTGATCAAATTCAAATATGACCAAATTTGATTTGATTTGACAAATATTTAATTTGATTTGAAAATTACTATTAAAAATTCAAATTCAAATCAAATTCAAATTCAAATATTTGAATCAAATCAAATTCAAATCAGGGTCAATTTGATTTGATCAAATTCAAATTGACCCAATATTTGATTTGATTTGAATTTGAGGAACCCTAATATTCGCTATTTCTTGCAAAGTGCCAGAAAAGTTAAAATAGTTATTTTTGTAAAGTGCCAGAAAAGTTAGATCATTTTCTTGCAAAGTTTCGAAAGTAAGGAATAAATAAAATAAAATAAAATTAAAAAAATAAATAAAAAAAAACAAACAAAAAACAAAACTGAAAAAAGTAACGAAAAAAAACAAAAATAAAAAAAATAAACTATAATATTTGCTTATATTCGCTTATATTTGCTTATATTCAATTATATTTTCATATTTGCGACTTTTTGCAAAGTACCAGAGACGTTAGAATTGGTATTCTTGTAAAGTGCTGGAAAAGTCAAATCGTTTTCTTGCAAGGTTCTGAAAGAAGTAAGGAATAAATAAAATAAAATAAAAAGTAAAAAAAAAGAAAACAACAAAAAACAAAAATGTAAGCAAACTAAATAAAAAATAAACAAAGCCCCAAATCTTCATTTCTCTGAACGTGATCTTGCAATTCAGAAATCGTCAAAGGTTTTTGCAAAGCACCGGAATAAAATAAATTAATAAAAATAAAACAAAAAAAAAAAACAAAAAACATAAAACGAAAAAATAAATAAAATGAAACCTTGCAAAAACTTGCGAAAACTTGTGTTTTTGAATTTAAAATTGCTAAAGTAATTAGTTGTGTATTCTTGCAAAGTGTCGAAAGGCTGCGCAAAGTGCCTAAAAGTTGTTGAATTTCTTACAAAGTGCCAGTAGTAAAGTGTAGAAATAAAATAAAAAAAATTAAAAAATAAAAAAAAATAAAAAAAACAAAACAAAACTAAAAAAAATGAAACAAACCAAAAAAAACAAAAAAACAATATAAAATTGATAGATGATCTATAATTATAAACAAAAAAAAATAAACAATGATCTAATCTGATCTTGTAGTACAATCATCAAAAATCATCAAAACATTTCAAAAATATTAGTCAAATGCGTTTTTGATATGATCCAGGTTACTGATCGATCTAAAATATTTCGAAAGTATGGTCCAGTGCATAAAGATTTGTACTTCAAAAAGTTTTGTAATTTTGACTCTTAGTAAAAGTTTTTAAATTTTTGATTAATTATTAAAAATTTTTTAATATCAAATAAAATAGGTTTTAATCTAACTTATTATATTATTTTTATTGTTTTAACATTGTTTTATTTTAATAATTTTGCATGTACAATTTGCTGGTTATTCAAAAAAAAATTGAAAATTTTTTTTTTAAAAAAAAGATATTTTAAATATTTTTGCAACCAATATGCAGTTCTATGAGCTTGTACTACGCAAGTGCATTAATGTGCATATGATAAAGATATAGTTAAAATTTGAGCAAAATTGAATTACTAGTTGTGAAGAAATTAAGCTTTAAAGTGAGATAATTTGATTTTTTTTACTATATACACATATATAAATTACTATAGATTACTATAGTAATTATATAGTAAAAATTGTTAAAAAAAGTTACTATTAATAAATTTTTTTATTTTATCAATAAAATAATCAAAATAATTTTATTTTTATTAATCTGGTAACCTAATAAGTATATTAAATTAAAAAAATCAAAAATTAATTTGTACAAAAAATATTTGAATCAGAGCTATTTGAGGTACAAATCTTTTTGCACC
>QKWP01000552.1:202751-227020 GCA_003550325.1 Gigaspora rosea
TTAAGTTTTTTCTCACTTTTTGTGGAATATATTATTATGATCCATGGTAGTTTACGAATCAAATGGGTTTAAAAATTTTGAACTTTGTTTTTTTTTTTTACTTGGTGATTTGGGTTGAAATTTTCATGACGAGTATGTAATTGTTAAAGATCTGTTAATCGTTATATATCGTTTCAAATAATTACAATTATAATCAATTTATAGATATATGATGAGACATTAATAGAAAAGGAACAAATCATTTTTAGTAACTTTTTTTAAAATTTTAAATTAAAATATCTTAACAACTACCATATCAAATTTAATAAATTTTTGTTTTGTTTTAATTCTATAACTGTATAAAATTAAAATAAAAAAAATTTTATTGAATTTGGTTAAGTAGTTGTTAAATTATTTTAACTTAAAGTTGCAAAAACTTTTACTTAGAAAAAATTTGTCCCTTTTCTATTGATGTTCCCCTATATAATGATTAATATAAAAAATAATATATATCGATTTTTATCCAATTAATCGATATATAATGATATTTTATAATCAATATAAAATGATTAAGTGTTATATATTGATTAATATCTATATATAAAATTAGAGGTCTGACTTGTTCAAAAAATTAGCATCTGAATATTCATTTGTTCAATTTTTTAGTGTTCGAATACTCGGTCAAAAATTTTGAATGAATATTCGAATATTTACTAAATATTCATTGAATATTAAATATATTCAATTTTAAAAAATTATTAAGTAATAATTCGTAAAAGTCAGCACTATTTTTATATTAGAATTTGGGCAAATTACTATGATCTTTTATTATATGCTGAAATCTGAAGCTGCTCCAATAATAAGTATATTTTTTATTAAGTTAATAGCTCAAGTCAATTAATTGAAAGTTGTAGAGCTCACTGAGACGCATCTAATAGTGGTTAGATCATTCAAATCAGCTCAGTTTACGATGAGATATCGCTAAAAAATTATTGGCTGACTATATAAAATTTCTAGTTTGTTTACATAAAATTTTATATAGTTGCCCAATCGTTTTTTAGCGATATCTTAGCATATACTGGGCCGTTTTAAATAATCTAACTACTATTAGATGCATCTTAGTGAGCTCTACAACTTTCAATTAATGACTTGAGCTATTAACTTAATAAAAAATTATTTATCATTGGAGCAGTTTCAGATTTCAGCTTTATATTAAAAGTTTATATTGTACTTATTAGAGGTCCGAACCGGATGCAAATTTATCACCCGGGTCACCCGTGCAAGCTTGAAATCAGGTACCCGGGTAAAAACAGGTTATATAGTATAAAAGTGGAAACGTAAAATTTTTTGGTTTAATTGCTAGAAAGAGTTAATATAACGAATTTAGTATACGTACGTACGTCATTTCTAAGGTTAGTTATACTGAATATTCATTTCGGGATCAACCTTTAACGAAACCCCTACATGCTATAAAAAAATGATTTGGAAAGCGATCTTATTGAGGGAAGTTTAGAAACTATTAAGGAAAATTTCTTGATTTAGAAAAACAAGAATTTCAAGCGAATGACTACTTTTTTTTTTACTAGCGATATTTTTAACAGGGTTAAGAGTCCCTAAAGGGTTATTTACTGTGTTCGCTCGCTTTTGATTTCTTGTAAATATAAGACTTAGATTGATTGCCAAATCAAATTTCGATTGTGGTTGTGCATTTAAGCATCTGGGTCAGATCAAATTTTTATATCCTTCAATGTTTGACTGCACGAACGAAGAAGATATTTAATTGAAGCTCAGATTATAATAAGTAAAATGATAAGTAATATAATTTAGTTTATTTATTTATTTATATTTTATAAATTCAAAAATACGAGATTACATCAGAATTTCTTTTTAAAAACATTATTTTGTTTACTAAATTAGGATCTAGTTGTGTACGCTTTGCAGTAATACAATTACCTGCATCTGAAAACAACCTTTTGCTAGGCACAGAGGACGCGGGAATTGACAGGTATTTTCTTGCTAATTTTGCTACGTTGGGAATTTTTTTTTCCAAATTGCCCACTATTCAAATGGATTCACATTATCTTCAGCGATAGGAGTTCATGTGGGATCCAGGTAACATTCTAATTCAGCTAAAGGATTGGATGCAGTATAGGTTGAAGCAGATATACCAAAAATTGAGGAGTGTAAACAATTGCGACGAATATTGTTACTATTTGAGGAAGTAGTGTATATTGATGTTGTCTGTTCACGATCTGGAGTAGCTATATTTTTGAATTGATGGGTTAACTCAGCTTTGGCCCTTTCTTGAGTATTCGGATCCCAATTAGAGAGCGTTTTTAGCTATGGATCCAAAAGCGTTGCCAACAAACCAACCATTATTGGTTCATTCCAATAATCGAATAAAGAATTATAGATTATATGGCGCATTGACTTGATAAGGTGAGGAGTGTTTTGAGAAGAATCATTAGTTAATTCTGAAGTATCATTTTCTGAATCATCACTATAATCATCTGATGATTCTTCGTGGCGAAAATTAGGTGTATCTATTTAATTAATTTAATCTTTATTTAATTAAAGTTTTTAATAATTTAACAGAAAAACTTTTCCATTAACTATCTGGGCTACCGTCAATAGAAATCAAGCAGATTAATATTTCGAAAAATTAATGCTTTAATTTTTATTGCTCAAGATCTTTTGACTATTAAAGTATGAAATAGATTCCAATTTATCGAGATATGGGCAGTAAAAATTAAGGTATTAATTTTTTCAAAATATTAATATGCTTGATTTCTATTAACGGCAACCCATCTATTTTATAAATATTAGTAGCTTGAAGCTACTAATTTTATAAAATAGATAGCTAATGAAAAGCGATATTAGGTAAGATGTGTATTATAAATGATGTAGCTTAGTAATATAGAAATTATTAATACTATGCTATTTTATAATATTATGCCTGTATTACGCCTCCTGGCGTCCCTCCTTAGAAGGGAATTTTTTTTTAAAAATATATAATTACCTTGTTCATCGTCTTGATCATCACTTGCCATTTCGAATTCAGCAAATGTAAATTTAAGTGCTTCAATTAAAGGATATATAATAGATAAGGTAGCGTAATGTGACCCACTAAAATAAGCAGTGGCATCGTCGAATGGTTCTAACAAAGTAATAATTTGATTTAATAGGTCCCATTCATATGGTGAAAGAAGCAGCTTTTTTAATTTTTGACCGTCAGCTTTATCATCTGAATTGTCAGATAAAGATAGCTTTGCATGTAACCATTCAACTGCTTTACGCAATTTAAGTAGCCGTTTCCATGAATAGTATTTCGAATTCCACCTTGTCTTTATCTCTGCTATGTTACGTAAAATAGGCTTTTCAGAATTTGCAATATTTACTGATGAATCACTATCATCAGAATTTATTGCATCGGTTGAACGAACATTGCTTTGGGTTTGTGAATGTAATTCTTGCTGCACTTCATCAAGATGTTCACTTTGTTTAGGAGATTTGGTAAAAAACTTAACTAATTTTTTTATCTTTTTAATATGAATATTTGTTTTTTTGAAAGCACGAGTAACTAACAACTGTAAAGTATGAGCTGTGCAAGGTAAACGTTCAACCCCCTCCCACAAATTAATTGCTTTTACCATATTACTTCCATTATCCGTTGTAATGCAAGATATTTTTTCATTTAACCCAAATTCTAAACCTTTTTTTTTAGAAAAGTAACAATTCTTTCAGCTGAATGTGGATATTGCATACGTTCTATGCAAAGAAGACAGTCGTATGCCTTAAAATCACTTGACAGCTAATGAATTGTTATACCCAAATATCCATGTTTGCTGTGTGCGGTCCATAGGTCAGTTGTTAAGAATGCTGACTCACATGTGTTATCTAATAATTGTTTTAAATTCTCAACTGCTTTAGGATAAGCATCATTAATTTCTTTTTTAATTCTTTTTTCAGAAGGAAGTTTAAATGCTGGATCAACTATTTTCATCATCTTTTTGTATCCTTTTCTTGTAACTATGCTAAATGGCAAATTATTTACAATAATCCATTCAGCAATTGCTTGCCGAATCTCTTGGTTTCGCAGTTCCTTATGCATCTTAACATTTGCTCGTTCAAGAGCTTCTGACAATGTTTGTTGAATGCATGGTCTTGATTCTATATAATAATTAGATAAGTATTATTAATTATATTAAATATTAAATTATAGTTAATAGAAAACTTACTTTATTTTTTATTTTCATGTAGATTATGTTTGTCTTGAAGATGACTACTCATATTTCCAGTGCTACCATCATGTAGAAATTTATGACCACATTTCTTTTTACTACTTAAATTTAGAATCTCAACTTTACAAACGTCATATACTCTATCCTTGCTTACTTCGAAGTATTTCCATACCCAACTGGATTTTGTATATTTTCGCCTATGTACAAATTTTTTTTTTTTTGTTGCATGAGGTTGATTTTCTTGATAAACTGTTGAAACAGCCCCACTACTAGAACCAATCGATATATTATCACTGGTTTTACAATTAGAATCAAAAAATAACGAATTGTCTTCAAGAAGATTGCTCTCTTTATCGCTCATTGTAAAGTAAAGATCAAATAACGAATTGCTTAATATATAATATGTATGGCGAAAAAAAGAATAAGGGTGAAATTCAATTGCTTTATTTTTTTTTAGAAAAGTATATATCAATTCACCAACCAATTTGATTCTACGGAATAGGTAATCAAAAGTCTTTTAAAAACAGCTTAATTTACAAGTTTGTAATTATTTTTTGTTTTATTTTTATTTATTTAGTTTGTTTTGTTTGTTTATTTGAATTTGCTAATGACGAGACCCTTTATATTTCTTCTGCGACGATAAGATATTATTAATTTAATATATTGCTTTTTAGTTTACTAGGAAAATGATGTGATTTTTGCATTACTTTGATAGTTACTGCATCCATTATTTGTAAAGAATGTTCTGTTTTACATAGTATATAGGAGGATCTTTATCTATTTTAACTACGTGTATTGTCTTATTTTATGGGGTTAGCGCATTAGAAGTATATTAATGGAGCATTAGAGGACATTAATCTGAACGTTTTGTGCATTTGATGTGTAATTGACTTTTTTTATTTTCAATTACATATGATATTCACAAAATATTCAATTGACGTGCTTAGCGAGATATATGCATAAATTGTGTGAATTGACATACTACCAATGCAATAGCCCCATAAAAATTGACAAGTAAAAACAACAGACTTAGATATTTCACATTTATAATTAACTTGGTTTTAAATGCGTATGGCATAATTTTATTTTAACAAAATCGGTCTCAATAAATATTTCCATTCGATTTATACATTATATTTGTTTTAATAAAAAATAAACCCAATTTTATTAAGAACGAATTACAAGACCATCACATGCAATGCCTAATGGTGTGCAATTTAATCGTTATGCACTTATTTTATTTTAAGCATAATTATCATGACCTTATGTCTAAAAAGATGGCTATTCATGTATAGTTTTTTTATTATATGGAGTGCTCCGTATTAAAAGGTCCCATTTTTACATTTATCTCATTTTGAGATAATTGAGTTTAACCATTTGTTTTGATTTTCGGACTGATTCGGGATTAATTAAATTTCACGATTTTGATTGGTTAAAGAAGGCAGGTGACTATCGGATAATCTCGTGACGTGTTGGCTCTACGCAGCCTCATGTAATTTTTCTTTTTAAATTATCTTGATTTTTTATTATGCAAATCAACTTTTATTAATAATTGAAAAATATAAATAATGTCAAAATTTACATGAATTTAATAAAAACTCATTTTTCAAAAAATTGTAAAAATGGGCCCTTTTAATACGGAGCACTCCATATATATGCTTGCATGCATTAACAAATAAATTTAAACTCTTTAATCCAATGCCAAGGCATAAGATAGGGTAGTATAAATTATACCAAACAATAAGATCGGGTTGTTTCAATTTTATATTTTACACCAAGGCATAGAATTGGATTGTGTCAATTTTAGATTTTAACACCAAGGCATAGGATTAGAATGGATAAAATTTGTAATAATGCATGGGGACTTACGTATATAGAATGCAAGGATGATTAAAATGCATTTTTGGGAATTTATCGATTAGTATTAAAAAAAATCTTAACTGTTTTGACCCGGGTTATGAATTTGAAACCCGGTTCACCCGTTTTGATTCGGGTTACCCAGGTTTGTGTGACCCGGTTCAGACCTCTAGTACTTATCCCCAAAATTTACTATTGTCCCAATATGGTAATAGTGCTGATCTTTCATGGATTATCACTTAACTATTTCACTTAAATTAGCCAATAAAATTGCAAATAAATTATAAAAACTAAAATAAAATTACAGAATTATATATATATATATATTCATTGAATATTCAATGAATATATTCAGTGTCAAAAATGTAATCAACTCTTTCCGACGCTCACTTGAACCAAATTTCTAACGGAAGAAAAACAAGAAGTTTTTTGTTGGAGCGTTGCCTATACTTAATATATAGTAGGATAACACAAGAAAACGGTTTTTATAAAGGTCAACTAACTTTCCGGGGACTCCTTTATATATTCGACATGCAAGCCAAAAGCGTAAATTAAAGTTTTCTTCTGTCGACGAAGTTTTTTGTGGCAAAACAATGGGGAACAACAAAAAATTGAGTTTTTCCAACTGCACTCTCTCTTTTAAATTTCTTTTGAGTATCGTCATACTTCCCTTTGGATTTTTTCGAAATTTTCGCCAAAAAGTTTGAATCCTAGCTTACCCCCTCCAAAAGATCGGCAGTGTTTACTCCTTCCGAATTGGGATGATCCGAATCGGGACCGGCACCATCACGTGTGGATTTGGTCGCTATATACAAATAAGCAATGAATAACGTAGTTGGATCTGGAGGGCACGTGAAAAATTTCTTATCTTTTTTTAGTTTCGTTTTTTCTTTTTTTTCATATGTCTGTACATATAATACACCGGTAAACATTAGTCTTGTGGTATTATATAATTTTTATCATTTATGCTAAACGTGTTAGCATCTACAGTTTCTATTCTTTCTTTGCTTTTTCTTTGGTTTTTCTTTTACTATTTCTTTCTTTTGGTTGTATTTTTGGTTGGTTTTTTGGTTAGTCGTTTAGGTATTGTCCTCCCTTTAATCTTTTCCCCTTTTTATTCTTCTTTATGAGAAGCTTAGAGAAGAAGTTTTTAGGTGAAATGGATTCTGTGGTTGGTTTTCTGAAGCCAGGCGGTGCTATACTTCTTGCTAATGGGGAAGACCGTCGCTTGAGTATGAGCAAACCATTTCAGTGCAGTAGCCAAAGTTGGCACCAATTCGGGCAGCCGGCTTAGTTCGGTCTCTACAGTTAGTACATTAAATTATGTAGTTTTTTATATAATTTGCTAATAAAGATCAGACGGCTATGAAGCTTAAAAAAAAAAAAAAAGAATATATTCAGTGAAATTTTAAATATTTGAATATTCATTCAGTGAAAAAATTAATAGTTGAATATTCGAATATTCAGTGAATATTCAAATATATTATTCACCAAGTCAGACCTCTATATAAAATTTGCTGATATTATTATAGCCAAATATGATGAAGCGTTTAAAGATTTAACTAGACCGCTAGAAATTGAACCAGATAATACAATAACTTTAAGAATAGAGATGAAACTAAAAAGATCTATTTGATAAACTTCAAAATAATTAAATAAATTATTAATTATTTGCATGATAAGCTTTCGAATCTAATAATAATAATTATAATAATTATAATACTCCTGCATTTTCTTCTACAATGTATAAAAAAATTATTTGCAAACTTAGAGATTATTTTGGGTATTTAAAACTAAATGGATAATAGTTTTTAGTACTTGATGTGCTTCTTAAAGCAATGGTGTGATCTAATAGTCTTAGCCTTTTTAAAATTTTGGTCTCTAGTTCTGTTTAAGAGCATAATCATATTTATAATGAAGAAATTATCGCAAACTAGAAAAATTTGTTTCTAAACTTCCATGATCTAAATTGTTAAAACTTTGAAAATAGCTTTTGGATATTGTGCTTTTTTATAATTAGATTAATCTTATTTAATCTTATTTAATTTTATTTAATCTTATTTAATCTTATTGAATCTTATTTAATTTTATTATTTTTTTTTTGGATTCAAAGTGTCTACTTTGGGATTAGAAAATTTTATTCAAGATTATAGACCATCGGTAATCCACACATGGGGATCTATTGGCATTTGTTACAATGACAAGAATACAACTAGCCACATGCACTTTTGGTGCCTAATTTAAGTAGTCCGCCTGAAGGTTCTATACTAGCTACTATACCTGCAGACCAATTATGGGACCTGCCTATTTAAACTCTCTGATTCTTGTTTCTTCTGCCAACCCTCTTGTATTACTAGAACATTGTTTTAGATGCTGGTTCCATGTTCTTAAAACTCCATACCCTATGGCAGGTATCCTCATGGAAAACTTGGTAAAGTGGTACCTGTTTTACCCAAATATTTACCTACAATTCAGTAACTTACGCATTCACCAAGGCAAACAACTTGCAGTTAGACATTACCCTGCAACTGCTACCATTACCTACTTTGCCCTTGTGAAGTTCACCCAACCCTAGTACCTGCATCCTATTACCTTCTTAAACCTCTCCCAGTACTTTCTAAACTTCCAATCTATAGCCCAAAAGGATTGGTCTGCCTGGGCTTTATATGCCCTAACGGTTTCCCTTTCCTTAGTACATGATTCCAAAACATATGTTCTTTTCCTCCGGTACAACTCTGGCGGCCCGATTGGTACGGAACTCCTCTAAGCCTATTTCGTCAAGATTTTTCCTGGCTTTGGCTCAATCCGACTCTATTCTGCAACACCGTCAAAAGTTTGATTACCTCTTCATTCAGGTTTTGCCAAGCATGTTTCCTTTTCTTGTGCCCTCGGGAGGATCTTTATGCACTCGAGGCTTTTCACTTTCAAGCTTTCAATATGTTCATTAGTATTACAAAAATCCAATGTGCTCTTGGTGTAATCCAAGTTACAGATCTACTGATCCGGGTTGGTTTTCCAGTTCAGGTTACAGTAACATAAGTATAATTTCCAAAATGTCACCAGTAGGATTTGAATCTTAAACCTGTGATTATCAATTGCTTGGAGTGCCAACTTATCCAACCCACTAAATTGACACACCCTTATTTAATTTTATTTAATTTTATTTAATATTAATCTTATTTAATCTTATGTATGAAAGAGCCTTTAGTAATTTAAACCTGTAACAATTATTCCCTTACCTATTAAATAACATTCAGTGGTACAGTTGCTATATAATCATATTTAGCTTTATTTTAATGAAATAAAAAATTTAAATTATTTAAAAAAAAAAATAAAATAAAATAATTTTAAAAAATCTAGTGTCAATTTGCTTAATTTTAATATATATTTTCTAATAACTAAAGATATATTCACTTATCATATAATTTTTAAAGTGAATCGGTATAAAATCATCTCTAGAAGTAATTTAAACCCGTATGGGTTATTCATCCTTTCATCAATTCATAAACAATTTTTGCTGCATGCACTTTATCGGGTAATAATTGAAAAGATTCTGGGTTTCTACTTATGGTGCTCAAAAAAAATGTTAACTGGAACTTATATATAAGACAAACACCAAACAAAAAAAAACCTGAAATTTACCAGCCACTAGCAACAATGCACCGTGCATTAAATAAGAAATTCATTCAGATAAAACCTAAAAATACAAGAAGAGCGAACTTGAAAAGCTAGAATAAAGGAATGCATACCTAGAATCTGTGCCCAGTTTTGGTCACGTGATGTAGATCTGTGATATTCACGATGATATTACTATGTCTGTCACAAAATCTCGTTACAATACTATTCTGATAAATTATCGGAAAAAATTGACCCCTTATAAAAAATGAATTCCACAAAAATTACTGAAACTTATTCCGCCCAAGTGCATGCACATGCACCCATACTAGAAGCCAATATAACCCTCACATGACCCTCCAATCATCCAAAAATTCAAATAAAACATTCTATTTTAATCGTATAAAAGTCGATTTATTTTGATTCATATTAAATTATATTTACAAGTTTATAAGTAAGAACATATCACCATCAAAGAACTATAAATTTGTTTGAAATTTTAAATTAAATTAATATTAAATTTGTGCAATAACAAAGTCTAATCTTACTTTCCTAAATATATGTATACCTTTTGCTTCAATTGCTTAAAAATTAATCCCAGATTATCGAACTTAATACATAATATAATAATATCGATCTGACAATACTTGCCTTAACAAAAATTATATTTCTTTAAAACTTCGCTAGTATTTGATACAAATTGTAAGAATTGTAATGCAATTGTAATATTGAATATTTAAAAAAGCCATTTTATATTACCTGATCATTTGATGTCGGAGTTCGAACATTTAGTGATGACTATATTGTTATATAATGATGACTACATTCTTAACATATGAGCTGATTTATGGAATTGCCAATAACTTTTGATATACTAATTTATTTTTGAATAATTTTATTACCAAAATGTTGGTCTCGATGAGACGGTTCTAATGAATCCAAAATCATCAAAATCCAATCACAGGATCCCAAGATAATTAAGATTTTGTATAATTTTGTTAATATAAAATTATACAAAATCTTAATTATCTTGGGATCCTGTGATTGGATTTTGATGATTTTGAATTCATTAGAACCGTCTCATTGAGACCAACATTTTGGTAATAAAATTATTCAAAAATAGATTAGTATATCAAAAGTTATTGGCAATTCCATAAATCAGCCCATATGATACAAAATTTCTCAGATAGTCATATGTGAAAAAGAAATAAATTAAAAAATGGACTCATCGCTAATTTTTATTTTTATCTTTCTTGTGCTATATCATTTAATAAACCTTTTAAAAATATTATAAATGGAGTCAAACTCAAATAAAGATAGCATATCACATATTTTTTTATCAGATAGTATCGAACACCAACATATCACAGATATTAATTTCGTTATCTTGGAACATGCTTTGCCCTTAAATTACAATTACGTTATTGATTTGTTCAAAGTGATACAAGCACTAAAATTTTTGGGCGCATTTTCTGAACCGTTTGAGGCAAAGTTTCGTGTGAATATTTATATAGCTGATAAAATCAAAGCATGGCTTAAAGAATTTTCTGATTTACACAAGACTATGATGTGAGAAACACGAGGTCAGGCTATTAAAGGGATAAAATATCTTTATTCCAAACGGTTTCACTGTGCTCATAGTCATATAGTAAAGCTGAAACAAGATCATAAAGTAAAAAAAAAATCATGAAAATATTGACCCTACAGAAAAAGAAAAAAGTAAAATAATTAATATACAAAAATGGGATACTGAATGTTCAGCAATACTTAGCATACAGTTAAGGAACATATCTGATACATATCCTTGTATAATTTCTTTGCTATTTCACCACAATCACCCTCTCACATCCACTCATGCTATGAGTTTTCGACCTATATATAATAAAACAAAGGATGCATTTTTTATCCTTTTTCATGCGAGACACGGTCCTGCTAGTGCTTATCATACATACACAGAGGAGATACAATTAAAATATGACAATGATAAGGAAGTTTAGCTGAGCTATTTGCCCACAAAAACATGACATTTATTACCTTCACAAAAAGTTGCTTGATCAATCCGTTGGTGCAAAAAATAGAAAAGAAATGTTTAGTCAGCTAGCCAAAGAAGTCGAAGAGTTCAACTCTAATGAAAGGTGATGTGCTTGGATGCAACCGTACATTGCTCCAACAAGTATTGAACCTGGGCAACCACTAGTTCTTGTAGTTGTAACAAATCTAATGAAGTGTTGTCATTCCTTACAGCAAGCTAGTGAATTGATATATATGGATACTACAGTCGGTCTTAATGCTCTTAACACTCTATTAACTCTTCTTTCTACAAGTACATCCATTGGAAGTTTATCTCTCGCTACAATACTTACTTCAGATGAAATAGTATTCACTTTCACAGAGGCTTTGAATATTTTAAAGCGTATTATACTATTAGAAGCGTTTAACGGACGTGGACCTATAACTGGACCTGAAGTTATTATGACGGATGATTGTAAAGTGAAGAGAATAGCACTGCATAATGTTTGGGATAAAACAATTTTGTTACTATGTGTTTTTCACTTTTTACAAGCAATATGGAGCAGTGTTTAAAATTGGCATGCACACGATGCACATGTGCACATATATATTTTTATGCGCATAAAATTTTAACAAGTTAAGTGCACAAATGTGCATCTAAAATTTTATAAAAATAATGCACAAAAAGTTATATGCAACAAAAAATTTTTAATTTTATGCACAAAAAATTATGTGCATGAGAGAACTTTAAATTTCAATGCACAAAATATATTAATAATATATATTAACGATATTAGTTATAATGATAATAATTTGTAATTTTCAAATCTACTACTTTTCTAATTTAAGCAATTACTATCGCTATTACTATAAAAAATAAAGTAATATATGAATAATAAATAGTAAATGTTTGTAAGTAGACAGAAATGAATTAGAGTAGCTGCGCGATGCAGTCATGCTAAAACCAGGAACGTACCAAGTATGATATTACAGATCATTTTTATCTTAATTATTGGAGTTGATGCTAAATTGAGGCAATTATAAAATAAGTATGATCATATGAAATTCTAGTTTGGTAGGTATAATGTTTTTTTTATTAATTCATTTTAAGAAAGTCTCAAAAATGTAGTAATAATTTATGACAAACCATTACAATAATGTAATCATAGAATATTTGCACGCAACAATCAAGTAAACAAACTGGCCATATATCCCCAATCATGTAGACGATCAAAAATGTTACAGATTTTTAGAATATCGTAGTAACTACTATTATAAATTTTGAATGATCTAAAATGTCGTAATGCATAGGTAACCAATTAAAACATTTAAATGGACGAATTATAAATTTGATGGCGCAATTTTTATATTAATATAATTAAAGAGTGAATTTACATTTCATAGCAGCAAATATTATAAGAACATGTGTGATAAAAATATATGTGCATGAGAAAATTTTTTTTACATGCACACATGTGCAACAGGTTGGTTGTTTGTGCACTCAAAAACTTTCCAATTCTTGCATGCTGTGCATATAGTTTTAGATCTGAATTTTAACACTGATATGGAGGTGGCTATAGGATGAAAAGCATGGAATTAATATGAATGATCGCATCATTCTTATTGAACATATAAAAAAGATTGTTTTTGCAAGGACTGAAGCCAACTTGAGGAAAAATATACAAAATTCACAACAAATCAAGTATACTCGAAATATCTTCATTTTCAACGGCATTTTGAGATTATGTGGGGGCCGGCGCAAGGAATGGGCCAGTGCATTTCGTCAACAGTTACCAGTTCGCGATAACCATACAAATAACTTTGCTAAAGCTGGAATCCGAATTATGAAAGATGCTATATTTGATCGTATCCAAGCATTTAACATAGTGCAAATATTTCACTTCATTGTTAATACTATAGATCTCTATTATACACGTAAGTTGCTTTTTGTGGCCCATAATAGGCTCGATAATTTCATTGCACTCTGTTTTTGTCTTTCTGGCTGGAAAATTGGAACAAAAAATGATATTAAGGTTATTAGTTATGACTCAATGATATTTGAACATCGAAGTAGTAAAAATCCAGATAAATGGTACTTTGTAGACATGCAACTTGGAATATGCAAGTGCAACACAACAGGAGCGCTATGTAAGCACCAATCTGCAATATCAATCTACTATTGTGTATGTGGATTAAACCAAGTACCCATAATGTCTGCAAGTAGTCGGTATCAATATGCCTACCTTGCACTTGGAGAAAAACGTAAAAAACTAAGCTTTTACGCAGATCTTTACCAAGAAAAAATTGATCGAGAAAAGTCTTCATATTCGACTGTAGAGTTTGCAACTTTGAAAAACCATAATTTAATCAAAAGGTTTAATGATAAAGAAAATATACTGCCTGAAGCTTTGACCCTTATATTTTTGCAATCTTTAATCAATAAAGCTATCTGTAAAGAAAAGATTGCTGACAATGATACTGAAAATGATACCGAAAACAGTAATGATAATGTTAATAAAAATGAAGACCATAATAGTGGCAGTGAAGCCGATGAAGATCTCCATCAATTGGCCTTAAATGAATTAAAATAGTTTTACAATAACTTAGAAAGTCTTTGTAAGAAAAATGACACTGTATTAAATAAAAGTATATGCAAATTTATTAGTGCTTACAAGAAACGTCATTTAGTCCAGAATACCCATGTTCAACCGGCAGTAGCTTCCTTTCTTCAAACATGTGACTGGAATACAGGGCGAGTGAATGGTAATAGTTATCGACGTGGAGGCAAAAGGATCAGGGTTTAAGTTGCTTCAGCCGTTAGATATTTAAGTAATAGAAAAACAAAAATACAGCAAGAAAAATCAAAGCATACGCAAGATTTTGTATATGAAACTAACAAGCCAACTCGCTTTATTATGCCCACTCGATCCAAAAAACTGCAGATAAAACGTTCACATAATTTGCATAAAGCATTAACCGAGAATCATCCAAATGGTATTTGAAATTGAATTTTTTCTTAGATTATCAATAAGATTTACTTAACGTGGTACATATGCAAATGCATACAATGGAACTTTCTAATTATTAATTACAGGAATTAAAATTTTATTCCTACGTATATAGTTGCTAATATATAATAGAATTGCATAGAAAGTATTGATAGATATATAGATATGTAGATTTACGCATATGTATCTGCTGAAGAATATAAGTTTCAAATATTCAAATATAAAGAATGCATTTAATAATTCTTATAATAGTTATCATTTTCAATATTATTTTCTATTCATATTGAATAATTCAATTAATTGTTTAGAAGTTATTGTGAGAAAGTTCTATTGCTAGTCTGTAAGATCTTGCATATGTAAAATTTTTTTACAAAGGTTGTACATATTATACATATGTACAGTACGTTATGAGGGTTGTAATATATACCCTACGTTTAAATATCGCAACGATACATTATACCAAACTACTCTAACTTAATGGTAAGGCTTTGATTGAAGCGTAGATAGAGTTGGTTTAAGTAACTAGGGGGCATACAGAAATAACATTATACAAGAGGGGGGAGGGGTCTGACAAAATATAACGTTTTTTCTCTTAAGTAGAAGGGGGTCAAAAAAATATAACACAACGTTTTTAGAAAAAATTGTCTAAAAACTGATCCAGTGGTCCAAATTTAATGATTTTGGTACCATTCGATTCGTCTCGGTGAAAGGAGTCGAATGGTATCAATTTCGATTTTTTGGATCACTGGATCAAAAGTTATTGGCCAAATATTATTGGTTATTATGTTTTCTTATAAAATGACTATAAAATCAATAGTTTTTTGTGAATAACTATTGATCTAGTGATCCAAATGAAATGATTTTGGTATCATTGGATTCGCTCACTGAGACGAATCAAATAGTATCTAAATCATCCAAATCAGATCACGTATTACAATATATTCAAGTTTTTGTAAAATTTTATATATAAACATACGGAGGACCCCGGACATCTCTCATATAGGTCATAACTGATCTGCATGAATTTAGACATTTTTGCTACCCCTAAAATCAAGTAAATTTGCTAAAAGTTGGATTATTACATATAAATTTTATAGTAATTTGCTAAAAACTAAATTATAATATCTAGTATTGGGTAAATAAATATACTGTAGTGCAAATTTTTTAAAACTGTAATTAATAAAAATCTGCGCCCCTGCCAATGGCCGTTAAAGAATTTTTTTAATTTTTTGCACAGATTTTTAACAATTCATTAATCTGCGCAGATTGTAAAAAGTGAATAATAAATTACTATACATCGGGGAAGTTTTTTTAGTATGCAGATCTGCGACCCAAGAATTGTTTTTTGATTTTCTGTGCAGATTTAGATTTTTAACAATTAACAATTCAATAATCTGTGCAGAACTGTGCAGATTGTAAAAAATAAACTATATGCTTGCCTAAATATTAAATGCTAGCTAATTTTTCATATATTAAAAGAATACATATATTTTAACAATATAATTTATTACAAATACATAATACTGCTCAATTATAAAATTTATAAAAAATAATACATTTTTATTAAAAAAAAAAATTACAAAACATATCACAAGAGACACCACAAAACACCTTAGAGATGCCATATCTACAGAATTACAATGACAGCAAGACTATTAAATCACTGAATTCACAATAAATGATGAAACCACAGAACCAGCTATAATACCACCTCCAAGGACGAATTTACCACCAATGATGAACGACAAATTCACCACCAACAACGAACAACGAATTCACCACTAATGACGAATTCGCTACCAACAATGAATGACGAATTCACCACCAACGAATAACGAATTCACCAACGGTGCACCAGCACGACAAAATCAACAAAACCCGTAGCACACCAGAACGACAAGGCAAAAAGAACAGAAACCGGAAAGAGAACCTGTACAAAGATGTTACTACCCATTCTAGAAAGTGTTATTGAACGTATTCATAAACAAACGGTGTAGAAGCATTTTGAGTAATGAAAAAAGAAATCAACCCAAAAATGCAAACATGAGCACAATAACTAACCTGTTTTAAAAAAATAAAGGCGTTAGTTCAGTAGTTAACGTATTTTATACAAGAAAAAAACCACAAAAATACCCATTGTTCAAAGTACCAGAGGGAACTCGAACGATTACAAGACACCAGAAACGACGAACTCAAGTAAATTTCTTTTTTCGGATTAACTCCTCTAAGTCGTTCTAGTATTCTTTTAATGTGCTGTTTCTTACCCAAAAATAAAAAAAAATTAAAATTAGTACCTATATATATAAAAAGTAAATTTTTTTTTAAAAAAAAAATTTAGCTTATATTATTTGCTACAACGACACCAGTAATGTAACGGCACACCAGTAACGACGAAAGAAAGTAGCTTAGTTAATAAATAAAAAAATGGAAAAAAAAATTGTACTGTAGAAAAAAACGGAAAAAATATAACTTAACTGATACCAGTAATGATTATCAAACTGATGATCAACTATGTATTACTGTATTAAATAAATAAATAAACGAAAAAACTATAAAAAAAAAATTTAAATAAAAATTAAATAAATTAAAAAAGTTAAATAAATAACGTTAAATAAAAATATATTGTTACAGTACCGGAAGCCTTCTTTAATTCCGATAGAGTAACAATCACACGGCTTCTGAGATCCCTTACTTTGGGCGTGAAGCGGTGTGCAAGAGGGAAGTATAGTTTCTTTTATGTCTGTAAGAAACTACACACTTCTCTAAGGCAGTTCGATATAAAACAACAAGAGATAATAGACAGCTTATTAATTTAACAAGAGGGCTATTCCAAGGTGTCTGTTCCTTAGAAATCCCCAGAGTTTATTAATAATAAGAGAGGGGGATAAATAATATAATGTAAAGATAAAATACAATGTCTGGATCTGTCTAAAACTAAGGGAAATAAGGTGGGTTTATATATCTATTGAGCTAAGCGTCGCTAAGCGTCGTTAAGCGTCACTAAGCGTCGTTAAGTGTCACTAAGCGTCGTTAAGCGTCACTAAGCGTCGTTAAGCGTCACTAAGCGTCATTAAGCGTCGCTAAGCGTCATTGAGTGTCATTGCACATCAATTTCGCATATCACTATTACTAAATACAGTTATTACAAAATTTCCTTATTAAGTTCTAATTTTCAAACTAATTTCTACCAACATTAAAACCTATTCTATAACAATATATATTTATAAAAAAAAAGATATTAATTTAAATTAATTAAAAAAATAATTTTAAATAAAAAAATGTAATGTTATAAAAAAAAAATAAAAAATTTAAATAAAATAAAAAAATAAAAAATTTAAAAAATATTTAAATAAAAAAAAACACAAAATTTAAAAAAATAAAAAAAACCGTAAAATTTAAAATAAAATAAAAAAAATGTAAAATTTAAAAAAAAACCCCCTGTAAAATTTAAAAAAATTAAAAATAAAAAAAAACGCATAAAAAAAAATAATATAATAAAATAAAAAAAATAATAAAATAAAATAAAATAAAAAAAACGTATAAAAAAAATTAAAAAAATCATAAAATAAAATAAAAAAAAAGATCATTATAAAGAAAATTAAAAAAAAATAATAAAATAAAATAAAAAACCTCCGTATAAAAAAAATAAAAAAATAATAAAATAAAAAGAAAATAAAAATGTATAAAGAAAAAATAAATAAAAAAAATAAAAAAAATAAATAAAAAAAAAATAAAAAAAATAAATAAAAAAAATAAAAAAAATAAATAAAAAAAAAAAAATCGATACAAAAAAAATGAACGATACATATAATAATTTAAAAAAAAAAACTCGTGTATATATACAGGTACTATTAATTGATTTGCAAATTCGCGTAATATATAAATTATAGACCAAAAATAAATAAAAATAACGTGCTTTTTTTACTTTATTTATTTGTTTATTTATTTATTGTTTTTAATGTTTTTATTTTCCCGATGTAATTCTCCCAAAAAAAGGATAAATTGCTAAAAATAAAATATAACATGTGTAAAATCTTAGTAATTCGCTAAAATATTCAATTATGACCCGTTTTAAAATTACCATAAAGTTCCGAATATAAGCAACCCCCTAAGCCACCCATTTTAGCCAAATTTTTTCAAAGGGTTGCTTAAATTCGGGACTTTAAAATATTCAATTTTATTGGTCAATATACCTTATATATAAATGTCCAATAAAGTTTATAATAAATTTTATATATGTTTAGCAGAGGTTGCTTATTTTATTTTCTTAGTATTTTGATCTCAAAATGAGGGGGGTTGCTTATTTTCGGGGGTTGCTTATATTTGGGACTTTACGGTAACTTGAATTTGCTAAAATTTAAATTTGGACCTTAGATCAAATTTGAATCAATTTGCTAAAAAAAAAAAGACATATATTAGAAATGTTCGGGTCCTACATACAGATTTTGAAAAATTTTTTTATAGTAGAGAAGGGGTCAAGCGCTACTATGAGAGGGTACATAACGTTATTTATGAATGCCCCTCTAGAGCTCTATATTATGTTATAAGGCTCTAATATGAAGTTACTGGATTACGGACTATATCCTTCTTGAAGCTAATGCTTTGGGGTTCCAAAAAGTTAATTCAATCGTTAAGATTCTTAACGATGTCATGTGGTCATAGGGTTATCGTTTTAATAGTATACTAATTCAAGTATCTATTTGGAAAATTACTAAAGCTAATACTTATATAATTTCGAAGGTTATAACTCAACGAAGTTAAACTTTATCTGAGCTTTTCCCTCAGCTTCAAGCTAGATAAATTAAATTAATTCAATTAATTAAATAGTTAAACTAGTTTGACTAATTGTGCTAATTAAACTAATTTGATTAATTGGATACACTATAAATGCGACTAATTAGATATATGCAACTACCGGTAATTAGATAAATGCGACAAATTTAATCAAAATTATTCGACTTTCCCAATCTTCAAACCAGATAAAACAGATAATTCGTTTACTATACTAATTTTGGCTAAATTCTATCTGAGTCACCGCAGCTAAATATACTTTGACCCATGGTACATACAAAGAAAATTTTATTTCAAGCTATAATTTACTCTTTCACAATATACCCACATACTAGGGTTCCGCAATTTGATTTGATCTTCAAATATTTGAATCAAATATTTGATCAAATTCAAATTCAAATTTGACTACATTTGATTTGATCAAATTCAAATATGGCCAAATTTGATTTGATTTGACAAATATTTGATTTGATTTGAAAATTAATATTAAAAATTCAAATTCAAATCAAATTCAAATTCAAATATTTGAATCAAATCAAATTCAAATCAGGGTCAATTTGATTTGATCAAATTCAAATTGATCCAATATTTGATTTGATTTGAATTTGAGGAACCCTACCACATACGTTATATATTAATTTTTGATAATCAAAATTTCTAGTGATAATTCAAATCATAAAATATTATACAATCAACATCACATGACCAAAAACCAAGCACAAATTCTAGATATGCTAAAGGAATATCAACCATCTTTTAAAATATTAAAGTTATCCTTAAGAATTGATTTACTTGAAAAAATTTATACAAAAAGTGGGTATAGCTAGTTTTTGATTAGTTTGAATTAATTACTTCACTACTTGATTTAAATTTAGAGTACGTAGAACAATTTTTAAATTTAGAGTACATAGAACAATTTGGAAAATATTTTGAGTGATAATCATTACCAAATAAAGTGCGATCATTAATTACCAAATATGGACTTATTGTTTAATTGTTTACATTTTTTTGACCAATTAAAACAAATGTCCACCATACTAACCAATTTCAGGTAGTTATTTTCTATTAGGACCGTGTCATTAATCACCTGATTATTTTTTATCAAAGGCCTACCCCCTTCCTCTTTCTTAATATATATAGTCAGGTTCTTATATATAATTTCAACTTTTTTTACCCCCTCCCCTCCTAAAAAATCAACTAATTTTTGTTACTCCCCTTAGCATATTAGTAATACTTGTTTTACTTCAGCTTTTGTGAGTCATATAGCTGTTGACAAATATCAATGTGAAATAGTATGAGGATCTATAGTATCTGCCATGTGTATTTGTCCAACTGAGAAGCTAGCCACTAGATTACGATCTTGAGTAATGTCGCTAGGACTAGGCTAGCCACTAGATTACAATCCTAAGTAGTGATGGAATGCGCTCTGCTGAAATCCGTCCAAGACTTGTAGAAGCATATAGTATCCAAAATATTAAGACTACCAATTTTTTTGTAAAATGATTCAAAACCTGGCGGACATATTTATTATTTGTGGGCTTGTATTTTTGCAAATGAGAAGCCAGACTTTAAAAAGATAACTAATACAAAAGTTCATGAAATAAACAAGGAAGCAGACTTTAAAAAGATAACTAATGCAAATGTTTGTAAAATACAGGAAATAATATATTTTTTTTAGTCTTTACCCATATATCTTACTTAATTTGGTTTAGATTTAATACTTGTTTATATACAATAAAAGGTCTTTTAATATCTTGAAAGAAACGACAGTGAGGCATAATGAATCAGTAATGTTAGCGGACTTTGCTTGTCCCAAAAAAAAAAGAAAACAATATCACTAGTTAGACGGGTTACTGGGTAGTCCAATAAAACATTCATCTATTGAGGAGAAGAAGGGTAATCCAAGAAAATATTTATCAATTGAAGAGAAGAGTAGCCCAATAAAACATCTGTTAAAAAAGGAGTAAGAAATTGTAATTAATGACATTCCAAACAAACTTTCGTTCGAAGCTTCTGCAGATTATTTATATGTAGAAGAGGCTAATGTTACTATAATTTTTCGAAATTATCAAAACTAGTAGCTTAGTGCTTGGACCCATGAACCTCTTATCTGGATATCTGCACAGTTAACCATATATTTGAGTGTTATAAACATCTTACAGATAGTAACCGTCATCTGTTAATTTTAAAAGGATAACCTAACGGGCATCCGCAGTATCTGCAGTACCTGTGGGTATCCGCAGTATCTGCAGTATCCGTGGGTATTTGTGCCACTGCATTATTTAGTTATTTTTGTAACTATTAGATTGTTATCATAAAAGATCATATACAAGATTCCTCATATATCAAACCCATCATTTTTTACTAATTAATTTCTTTTTTTACTAATTAATTTTTTTGGTGAAATATAAGAGACCCGGGTCCTTTTACAGTAATTACAGCTGATTTGAAAATTAGTGGGATACGTGATGAATTTTGGTAATTATTTTTCAGTAGTAAAAGTACTAATATAATTTTTGGCCAGTACAAAATATAAGCGATAATATATCGCCAAATGAAAAACTATACTGACCAAAAAATAATAATTGTCGAAGTTTGGATGATTATCACAAAATTCATCACGTGTCCCACTAATTTTCAAATCAGCTGTTCTTAGGTTGTCAAGTTTATCTAGTTATCCGAATATCCGTAGATATCTGTCCGTAGGGTTATCTGGTTATCCGTAGGTTTATTCGCAAAATAAAAACTGACGGTTATCCGTATTCAGCTTTCATAAAACGGGTAACCGGATATCCGGGTCCAAGCACTACAGTAGCTAAATATTGCAAAGGACAGGTGATTATTCGTGGAGTCAAATGTACAGGAAATTTTTATCTCTATCGTCATTTTTATTGCTTGCCCCAAATTCCTACTCCAGAACAATGATTGATCATTTCGGATTGTCTTTGCTTGATGAAATTCATCAAAGATTTATGCCAGATAAACAAAAGTTATTAGATCCAAGCTCTGAAATGATATTCAGAAAATCAATTAAAATGGCAATAAGTGAATTGCGTGATGATGCTACAAACTGGTTGTGTAGGAAACTTTCCAATGAACAACTTTTGAGAGAAAAATCTAGGTTTTATTGTTCTGGACTGCTTAAAAACATTGCCATCTTCAAAAATTAGAAACAAGCACAGTGAAATTACACACTATACAAATTTACTCGATTATATTATGAAAGGACTCTTCAATAATCCTGATAAACACATCACACAATGGCCCAATACGGCCTTAAATGAAAGCAAAACTAGAAAATTCGAAGGACGCACTAAACAACCCGATTTCACGGTTTCCATTATTTGTTAGTTACAAACAAATGCGACCTTATTTGTGGGTGAAGTTAGCTCCCCATCAAAAAGGGTGATGTATATAAAAATTGCAACGACCTCATTCGTCTTGGTGTGTTCATGAAAGATATCCTAGACTCATCTATTGATAAAGGCGCAGATATAAAAGTTCTGGGATTCCAATGTATTGGTAAGGAATTAAGGAATCAATCTAATTATTTGATTTTGTTTCTTACACTATTCTTTTATCATTCATAGATTATAAAGTTGATTATTACACAATGGATCTTGTCAAAGGAATATATATTATGCTTCATGTCGGTCAGATGTCAATCCCAGCATCCTTAAAGGATATGTCATCTTTTGTAGATGCTATAGAATTATCGTTAAGAATACAGGATATTTTTCGCGAATCTTATGAAAATTTCTACCCTAAACTTTGTACTCCAGATCCAATATCATTGACGGAAAAAGCAACATTCAAAAAAAGCACACTTAGCACACCTAAGTTCAGAAAGTTAGCAAAACACATAATGTTAATAGGAATTGTCCTTTCTGGTTTGGACGTTTTACATAAGGATTACTGCTTGATTTATATTTGAGCCCACATCGGGAAAATAAACCAAAATTTTATGCCACTTGCTACACTCTATTTAACAGTGTATTAGCTTAACGTGTACAAATATTAATAAAGTTCGCCACGTTGAGCTGGTATTTTTATGTGTGCTATTAACGCCACTGTGCCACATTCTATTGCGCCCTGGTGACATATGTCCCGTCTTAGAAAGATATTGTTTACTTGAAAGCTGTATTTCAAACATATCAGTAACATTTTATCCATATTTTGGCGATTTTTAACTAATGTATGAATACTCTACATGCGTGATAAATGTACAGTATAATCGTTTTCCCCGAGATCCATTAGGGATGTTAAAAGTCCGGTCCGGTACTCCATGAGTCGAGTTTTAATCCGGACACGGTCCCGAGTCAGACTTGGGACCGAGTCCTTATTACAAATTCGCACGTCTGGAAACTGTGCTTGGATCCGGATATATAACCGGATATCCGGATAGACATCCTGTTTTTTTATCAATCCGAATTTATAAAACGGATATATATTAGTTATCCGGATTTTAATCCTAAATTTTTTTTTTTGGTAAGCGATTAACATTTAAATATGTATTGTATAAGTACTAAATTAACGATATTTCCCAAAATAATATATTTTTTTTATTTTTTAATAAGTATAACGTTGAGTTACCGAACTAAATATTAGATTAAAGAGTCGGCCGCCCCACGTCGTAAGTTACATTTATGTTGAATTTTTATAATGTAGGGTATAACTGATGTAAATATAAAGTATGATCCACTTTTTTTGGTTTATGAAATAAAAAAATCTTTTATGTTTGTTTTTTTTTTTTTTTTTTTTTTTTTTT
>QKWP01000552.1:256097-275169 GCA_003550325.1 Gigaspora rosea
AAAAAAAATGACAAAAATAAAAAAAAGAAGACGAAAATAAAAAAAAATATAAAAAAAAATAAAAAATAAAAAATACGTAATATTAATATAAATTAAAAAAAAATTAAAAATAAAAATTATGTATTAAAAAAATGATATAAGTAAAAATCGAAAAATAATAAAATACAGTAGGTAAATAAAAAAAAAGATCGAAAAAAATAAAAAATAAAACGCTACTCTAAATAAAATAAATAAAATAAAATAAATTTAAATTATAAAAAAATAAAAAAAACGATACAATAGTGGGAATAAAAAACGTGCTTTATAGAATAAATAAAATAAAAAAAAAATAGATTGAAAAAAAATTTTAAGAAATAAAAGTAGTGTACGTGCATATGTGGGAATAAAAACGTGCTTTTTTTATACTTTATTTATTTATTTATTTATTTTTGTTTTTATTGAAAAATCAAAATACCGCGTATACTTAACTAAAAATACACAAATTAAACTTTTACATGTAGAATTTTGATATACAAATATGCAAATTAAAAAGCTAACCTTTTTAATAATTTTTTAAAAAAATACGCAACTTTAAACCTTACTTCATTTAATTTGTCTATGATGGCTACGCATTCTCTGACCTGACCTATCTATGTATTGTTCGGGGTCCTAGGGATATGATACAACTTTTATTCGATAAATCGTAATGATTTCGTAAAACTCGAATTTTGTCCACTCTTTTTAGGTCACAAAAAAAAAAAAACTGATTACGATTAAATTATGCGTGAGAACCTACCTGGACGAATGAATATAACAAAAAAATATTTTTTAATTAATTAAATATTATAAATATAAATAAATATAATAAACTAAAAAATTTATGATGAAATTTTTACAAACTTGATCATAATGATTTCGTAAAATCAGATTTTCGTTTGCCCCTTTGTATTACGAAAAAGAAAAAACTAATTACGAATTTGTTTGTAATGTAAGGAAAAAAAGAAAAAAAACGAAACCGAATTAATATAACAAAAAGATATAAATACCTTGATTACTTTTTAAAGTGCATCCTTCTTTAACTTCTTTAAAAATCGAATTAAAAAAAAATTATAATAACTAAAACAATTAAAAAAAAATAAATTAAATAATTATAGTAAAAAAAAATATCTGCAAAATTATCGACTATCTGCTACATTCATTCTTGTACAGAACACATAGTGCGAGAATTTATCATAAAGGAAGTAACCGGTATAGTAAGATTACAAGATGATGACCCAACTAAAATCATCTACTTGAATGTAAAGGCTTTTCTCTCCATGAACGAACCAAAGAACGATCTTATTGAGCCGTTTGAAACAGGAGATGTAGTATATTTGAAAGGAAAATTCATCAGAAATAACAATTATTATTCGGTATATCGATTTGTCACTAATTCTTTAACTAAAAAAAAAAACTATTCGATTAATTAATCAGTTTCTATTAAAAAAAATCAATAGGTTAGTGCAACATCAATCAAAACATTAAACTTCGACTTCAACACTATGCCGGCAATAGGCATTAATTCGGTCATAGTGGGAGTTACCACTCAGACTGTTAAAGAAATTGAAGGCAACTTAATCCTTGAATTTCATGTCGATAAAAGGATCGGTGATAAAGAAGCATCGAATTTCACAGTAGAGGCCAAGCATAGTTCCAACAATAAATATCTCTCAAACAAAACGACCTTGATAAATCAAAACACGCGAGTGACTACAGTGGTTCTGGTGGGTACAATTTATTATCAATTTGAAAACGACGTGTCCTCTGGAAAACATATCATTATATTAGAAGATCTGTCAATCATAACATTGAATTGTGAGTTTTTAAATACGCAATCCAGGCTGTTCCTTGGTTATCCCAAACAACCATACCTGGATATTCTCAAAGAACAAATCGTCAACCCCGAGGTGCTACTCCACGACCTTTGAAAAATAAAAAAGCCTTGCTATCGAATATGAATGCTACGTCGACCCAGCAAAATCTTTCGGCCGCCCTTGGTAAAAACCTGATCCCAAATATGACAAATGAACAACCTGCCCAGGATTAAAATAATCAAGATAATACAGAAAATACTAAATAAATCTAACTAACCTTATAAATATTGATTTATTTTCTCTATGAACATTCACTTTTTTCTTTTCGTCTAAAAAACATTATACTTATACCTGAAATATGAATATTATACAAACATCGTATTAAATATTATATTATACGTAAAAAAAAATAAAATAAAACATATTCGTATTAAATTTTATCTTTACCAACCAATTTATTTTTCGTATAAAAAACTAATATAACTATATACAAATATGTAACAATTATAATTAATAATAAAGAAATAACAACAAAATGAAATAAAGATGACATATTTATTTCATACTAAAATTCTAATATTACCTGATTAGCTTTTCCGCATAATTATATCAATGTATATACCTACAATAAATAAATTTTCCTAATAAATAAATCAATTTATAATAAAAAAAATAATAACAGCGTATAAATTAAATTACTAATCTTTAAAAAAATTATTACGATTAAATAACGATTAACCTGATTAGTAATCGTAAAAATATTCTAACCTTTCGTAATAAACTAAAATAATAAAATACAAATAATTTTTATTTACACTATCTCACGCTAAGATCGAAAACTTATTAAAACAAAAAAAAAAAAACTTATCTGTTTTGTATGTGTAATCGATGCCGTACACTAGTAACATATAGAAATACTCCACCTAAGCAATAAATGAAAATAAATATATATATACCCGTAACAAACATGAAAACATAAAAACAAAAAAAATAAAAAAAAATATGGCTTATAATCTAAACACCATATATACCTTTGACAACGAATACGAAACATCATCAGACGAATTGTTCGAATTTGCACCACAACAATCTAATAACATAGATAACACCAACCTCGAAACACCTAACATGAACGAAAATAGTGATCATTGCTCTCATGAACATTGGAGACCGTCTTCCAAACTTCAAAGATTATATGACAGGTTCCAAAATAACATCTTAACACAATGGCCTCGCATAGCCTGCGTATATTGCGGCAGACTTATGTACCCTGAAAAGGCTTCTTGGATATTTTACAATCAAACCTTCACTTACCCGATACAACAATATGTACCAAATGTACTCCTGTCATTCAATCCCAATATGAACCGTATCACCGAACCCAGAGTACCCGTTTGCGAAGCCTGCAAAAAACCATCAACAAGATTTCAGTTTCCCCACCTTTCACCCATGCCAGAAGAGATCATGTCCGTTCCCTTGCATATGAGAAAAAACTTATCACCCATACATTTACATTGTTCCTTGAGAAGAACCCCAAATAGAAACCCTACACCGAATATAGGAGTTTAACCGGTGCCATAGGTTACTCTCATAATATTAGAGCTCACGCGTTATATTCAGGATCGCTCGGCGCCTTCCTAGAACCAAACAACAATAATAATACAATTAATAACCAATACGATGCTCAGACTTACAGCACTTTACAATGTGCGACAAACTGGCTTGCAGATAACAACCCGTATCTTCGCCCCTTCACAACTCTAAACCCACAACATAATCTAAACGACCCCTTTCCAAGAGCAAAACATTCGCAAACCGCTCAAGACCCACCGCCCATTAACTCCAATGAAATAATTATACCCAGCTACAACTTTCCTGAAGAAGTCCACGACAAAGACTTCCACTACATGAGATTGATGGCAGGCTTCGTTCAGGAGGAAAACTCTACGCGACTTCCAATCTCTACATACGATTCAAATCTAGAACCCCTTCTCTTCCCAGACATATTCACGGACGGGAGAAGACACTTTCACGATCTTCCAAATATTTACTCCTCAAATAATGAAAACCGTATTGAAACCTACGATAAATACATCAAATTGAGATTGATGAATATCGACCCGAGATGGAGACTACATCGTCATTGGGCTTTCTGGTCTTATCTCATCTCCAACTCGAAAAATTAAGGCACCATCAAAACGTCCACCGAATACTACGTTCTACACAAACAGATCCAATAACAAACACGCGCTTACCGACAGGAAGACAACTACTCCAACAGAGCTCTTATAACACATTTAACATAATTGACGAAAACTTAACCACTCTGATTCCTACCTTTATACGCACCAGAGACACGTACTTCCACCAAAAACAACTTCACTTGAATGCGATGATACGAAAACTCGGCTTACCAACCCTTTTTATAACACTGACCATGGCGGAAAACCGTTGGTCGCACCTTCAAAACATACTACTTAACAGCGATAATGGAGACACGTTACCAACAAACAGACCGTTCCATTGTGCCAACTACTTCGTCCACCAATTTCAATCCATAAAAAAAGAACTCTACAAAAAACCAGACATAACAAGATTTGGCGACATTACCAATTTTTTCGACCAAGTTGAGTTCCAGAATAGAGGTGCCGCGCATACCCACAGTTGTTGCTGGACAACTAAAACTATCAAAAACATGATCTCGAACAATGTAATACGATCGACCATGCCAGACCCATTGTACGAACCAGAACTATACGCCGCCGTCACCAACAACCAAATACATACCTGCAACGAGAAGTGCAAATCACCAAATGCTCTAGCTCAAACTTGCAAGAAGGGCTTCCCTCATTCTTACTCCGAAACCACACATTACCAAGGAGATTCATGTTACGTATACAAATGTCTAACAGAAGCAGACTCATGGGTCATACCGTTTCATGCCCCTACCCTTTTACTCTGGGATGCTCACATGAACGCCCAGTACATAACAAGTAAAGGGTTTGCACGATATATGGCAAAATATATCTCAAAGGCGGAACCCACTCACCTCTTCAACATCTACGAAAACCATTCACTGAGAGAACACGTCATTGCACGAAGACTCGGCTCGATGGAACTCATGTTCCTCCTCCTTGGTCACCAGATATGCAACTCTTCTATCACCGTGAAATTCCTCACAACAGACCCGCCACCTACGAGAACCTGTTCCATATTACCTGCCTACATGATAGATGAAGATGATGAAAATCCTTACTACGATGACACCATAATGAAATACATGCATCGACCTCGAGACCCACAATTCGAAAATCTTACCTACCCGCAATACTATGAAAAATATTCAATTACCCCTCACGACCCATGACATCCAGACATACTTATCGTGATGAATTAGGAAACTACGTCGTGAAAAGAAAAAAAGAAATCGTAATAAGGTATCATCTACTCAAAATCAAAGACGGTGAACCATACTTTTACAAGCAACTTCTTCTAAATGTTCCCGTTAGAAGTGAAAATGATTACAAGACAAGCCCGACTGAATACTACAGAGAAAAATATCTATCAATATTTCTGAACGCATTTTCTGAATTGCGAAACCAAGAAACTACTACCTACAATTCCAGAATATCTAACCTAAACACTCGATTCGCTGAAATGTTAGACAGACTGTTATACACAATAAACCACCAACTACTCACAGATCTACAACACATTATTCAAATACAGTTAGAAAACTTAAAAATCCTCCCAAACATTATTCCTACTACTGCCACGCTAGAATTACCCCAAGACCAATATAATGCATTATCAATCATATCCATGTACATGGGTCGGATGAACAGCAACAAATGGCCATGCTTCTTCATAACTGGACCTGCCAGGACTGGAAAATCATACATAATTATCTTGATCTTAAGGCTACTGGACCAAAGACATTCCAACTACCTACTTTTAGCTCTCACAGGTGTAGCAGCCCAAAACATAAACGAAAAAACCATACACTCCGAACTACATATATCATCCAACCGTGTAAAATATTTCACGCAAGCCATCTCAAACAAAGAAACTAGCTCTCACCTAAAACAAGTTGATACTATAATAATCGATGAAATATCGATAGTTTCCGCAGAACTACTAGATTACGTCTCCAACTTATTCGCCAGGCTACATAATAATGCGATAGCGTTTGGTGGCATCAACGTAATCGTCATAGGTCAACTACCCCCGGTCACAGGCCAACTTGTATTCAAAGCATCAATCTGGTCCCTATTCTACCCTTTGTTTCTGAAAACTCCTCATAGACAGAATACTGATCCACAATTCTACGCCCTCCTACAAGAAGTAAAAACAGGCACAATCTCTACCGAAACCTGGAACATGTTGCATCAACGCCATACAGAATTCCATGACCACCCCACAATAGATACACTACTAAACACTACACATATAGTAGGGTTTAAAGAAAATGCGCAGCGAATGAACAGGATAATATGCAACATGCTCCTGGTAACAGACAACAAATACCTAATATCAAATGCAATTGACTACGTAGACAATGCACCATGGAACACAACTCATTCCGACAAAATGTTCAAACTAAAAACGAACCTACCTTCATCTATTCGCTTACAACCTGGCGCACGTGTAATGTATCTTAATAACTCTCTGATGGAACATGGGATATGCAATGGCACTGTTGGAGTAATAACCGACATAGATCCCAAAAATCAATCAGTTCGAATAGCCTTCTTAGTTAGAGGCTCTATAATAGACATTGACATACACAAAGACACATGCTACTTCCAGCTCAACGGGATAAACTGTCACCGAACGCAATTCCCCCATCAAAACTGCTTCGCACTCACCGTCCATAAAACACAAGGTTTAACACTACCTAAAGTCTCCCTCTCACTGGACGAAAATATATTCACCACAGGACAAGCATATGTCGCCCTAAGCAGGTGTCCCACTTGGAACAACGTCGAAATATCCCACCTAGACAGAACAGTCTTTAACGCTGATCAAGAAGTAATCCGAGAATACCAAAGATTGGAAACCATTGCCGCCACAAACCCTACTCCAATCCCTTAAGAACCTTTCAAATAAACTAACAAAAAAAGACAATAAAAAAAAATTACAATACACACAGTATTGGAACAAAAAAAAAAAAAAACTAGCCACGTAACCTTTAGATAATCTTGTAAAATCTCGACGTAATATAACAAATTAAAAAAAAACTCAAATCCCGTATTAACCCATCCAATAACATCACTGCACTACAAACAATGTCTGTGACCGATAATACTTGATATCACGAAATCAAATTATAGAATGATCTACAATAATGGTCATTAATTCAAATCTTGACCCGAATTAAGCATGATTCAGACCAAAATTCAAGATAATCCCATACCGTTTGACCATTTCACATATATGTAATATTAAACCAAATGTAAAATTTATAAATTAAAAAGTATAAACCATAAAATAAACAAAATTAAAACTTTAAAGTAGTCAAAGTACCCCAAAATTTACAAAAACTTACATACTTCTATCAATATTATCTGCGGACCCCTGGACCTGTGAAAATCGGTTAAAAATACTGGCCAGTTATTTAGATTAAATCCAGGCACTACTTTGAATCTGATAAAACTAGATTAAATTATTACAAAAAAAAGATGGGTGGCACGTTTTGTCACTTATCTTATTCTGTACAATTGATTATGAATTTGGTTACATTAATGTTAATACATATAAAGCTAATTTAAAATTAAATAAAATGAAATGGTAATTTCGAATCTAATAAATTGATACAAAATACAATATGCGAAATATATTATGATACTTCTAGCTTTAATTATAGTAATAAATAATCATTAATTCAAATTTTCAGTAAGAATAAAAATAATACGACAGGGTGAAACCTGAGTTGTGAAATAGTGAAACCTGCTATGATCATCACGTGAGGGTGAAATCCGCTTTTCTATAATAAAAAACATAATAAAACGCGGATTTCACCCTAACCCGATCTACAAAGCGGATTTCACTATTTCGCAACTCAGGTTTCACCCTGTTCTAAAATAATTATTCCAAATTATTCAATAAATATACGGTTGCCTAAAATACTATACTATATAGATTATTGATCATTATAGGACAAAAAAATAAAGTTTCATTATTGCATTACACTCGTAAACACATTAAACATTTTAGAGCCGCATTAAAGCGACTCAACGCCCAGCGCATTGGCAGGCGCATGACTTGTTTTTTCATTAAACTAGCTAGTATTTTTTCCATATTTAATTATGATTAATACTTACAGGTTTTCAATAGACAATTTATCAAAACTGTCCAAAACTATTCAAATAACAACACTGGTCTATTTAATGTATCTAGGGATTGGGAACGTCCAAAATTTTCTTATCTGTTTCCCGGCACTATGAAAAATTTTTTATGTGGTTAAACAGTTCCAATTCTTAATTATATAACATATAATTTATTTATTTATATATAATGGTATATAGTAAAAAAAATAGTTTAATGAAGAGACGGTCTACCAACACAGCATCCACATGATTTATCTCTCTTATCATCATTGAAGAAATATCAATTCCTGTGTCGAGAAGAAAGATAAATCATGTGGATGCTGTATTAGTAGACCATCTCTTTAATGAATCAATTGTATTAATTATTTTCAATAAATTAAATACGTAATGAAAGTTTAATGCGTCAGAAAGAAAAAGTTTATTAGCAGAAGTTCGTATAACTGATCAAGGATATTTAAAAAAAGAGATAGAGGCCAAATATTCTTTTTTATCATAGTTACGCTTATTGGTCAAAAATTTTCATTGATTGATTAGAAAATAATTGTTCAAGTATAGTACTTTAATTATTATCTTATTACTTATGCTAAAAATCTTTGCTACAAATAAAAAAAAATAATTTTGTGTAGTAAATTCTGAAAAAGAATTTAGAAGTGTCGTAGATTCTTTATTCTTTCATTGACCCACCATTTTCATTATTTTTATTTTTTTTATTTCGAATTGTAATCGCTAAATGGTAATAATGATAAAGATGCTTGCTCAAGTATCAATATTTTAATTAATCATAATACTTACGATTATAAATATCGAGGAAGATACGTGAGGATATTTCAATCATATATATTATCATCCATACTATTGGTCTTCAATATCAATACTATCAGTTCTCAAAAAATTGTCTAATTAATAAGTATTATTTCTAATTAATAATGCCGAGTATTATCTCAATCAATAGCTAAAATAGTGCATTATTACTATTATTACTATAGATTATAAACATCTAATTTAGAAAGATTGCCAAATTCGACGGTCTTTGCCAAAACTTAAATTCTATGTTATGGTTTTTATTACCGTATAAGGGGGTCGTCTAAAGCGGGGGCAAATTCACGTGATCACAGCCAATCAAATTACAGAATTTTGATGATCACCAGCGAAGCAAAAAACGAAAAACCTAAAAAATACAAAAATGGCAGTATAAACCTACCTCAGGTAGGTTAAGTAAAAATATCGGGAAGGCAATTTTGCTTATATATAACTATCTAAAACCTAGCCTAATCCTAATATAAGATGACCCTAACCCTAAAGTTAACCGAGAAAATTATTAAGAAATATGAGTTGGCCCCACTTTAGACGTCCCCCGTATAAGGTACTCCTGTGATCAGTACCTTTGATTTTACACTCCTCTGTATTTGTGATGACGTTTTAAGGTTATTTGTTATAGTGTTTTGTTAGATACCTAGATAAAATCAATGGCCAATTTTTTTTCTAATGGGCAAATACAGGGGGTATAATTCATGCAAGATGTAAGATACCCGGTATCTTATATGGCATTTTATGGTATTATTCGAGTTACTCAAGGTATTATTTATAAAGATTTTGTATTACTATTTGTAAAATACAGAAACGTAGTAATGAACTACAAAGTGTATGGTTAAATAAGTTTGATTGGATAATTGTTGAAACTGTGATCAGTTAAACAATATTGAAATATATCATACGTATCTGGTACTAGGGTGTCATATCGACTATTTAATCAAAACTATGTCGTTATATTTATGATCAAAAAAATTAAAATAATTAAATCGAACATAATTTTACTTTACTTAATTATAAAGAAAAGCACAAATTCTAAAGGTATCACATAAATATTACATTTACGTTTTCATTTTTATTTTTAATTGAAAACTGTTCGTCAGAACTATTTCAAAATGACTACATTTTATTTTTCACTAAAGTTCTAATTAAGTTTGATTTATGTTTAAGATAATTAATGAATTTTCAAGCATTCTATAAGTGAATATTCAAAACCCACATATTAATAAAAAAAATAATAATGTAGCTTTATTCTTTGACTTTATATAAATAACTAGCTAATACTTAAAGTAAGTCTTATTATATAATGTAATAGCAATAGCCTTATTTTATTGTATAGATTTACATTCATATAACATAAAAAATCTGCACTATGATAAATTACATAGTTATTTAACATAGTTGTAATTTCATTTCCTATTTTTTTCCTATTTTAGATTAGTTTGTACTTGTCTGAACGCTTTTGTGAAAGGTAATACAACTTTTTTGAAAAATAAATATGTAAATCTGTCTTACCCATCAAGTACCCGACTAGAGATTGTCAAATCATTTACCACGTATACTCTTTTTTAGAAGGATCTACTTGAGATCCTTGCGTTTTTATATAGAAGTAGTAATAGTAAATGGTAAATGGTAGTGGTAAATAGTACCAAAAATTTTGATTTAAAAAAAAAATTACAAAAGAAACCTTAAAATGGTAAAAATTTTAGCTTTATGAGTTCTCCATTCTATGTTCACTTATCATCTTTCAAAGTTTTTTACTTTTTTTGTTTTTTTTTTGTATCAGATTTTTTACTGAACAGATTAATTGATAATCGCTAATATTAAAGGGCATTGCAAAAGAATTTGGCAATCCTTTCCAAATCTATATTAGATACATGACTTTATCATATGGGTCTTATATAGTGATTTGAATTGAGAAAATTTTTCTTAATCGGTTAACCGAACTGAAATATTTGCTGTCAACCGATTCAACCAAATAAGATTACTTCACATTTATTTTCGGGAATTCTTGGGCCTTTACTCAAATTTTTGTCTCGTCTACTGTACTATGTTCATTCATTTCATTTCGGAACTTTTCGGGACCTTTGCTCTTTTATGATGTCATTTACATTATCAACCGATTCTCAATCGGTTGTACAGGTCAACCGATTAAGCATTTACTCAACCGGTTACCCAAAATTTATTCAGTTCAGGTCTGTTACCTAATTATAGCCCAACCGGTTCAAATCACTAGTCTTATGTAACAACCTGTGCTTTTTTAAAAGCTTATTTGCACAGGTATATAAGAAAATATATACCTATTGTGAATAAAATTTTTTTATAAAAGGTAAAACTGAATTTAGCTTTACTTTTGTTAAATGAAGACTAACAATTTAGTCAGATAGTTTTAAAATTCTCATGTTAGTTTTTAAAATTCTTACAATAGGTGAAGACTCTGTTTGGTTTGTTGATAGTTTTTAAATTCTTATAGCAAATTGATGACTATATTTTGTTAGCTTATTTTTAAGATCCTTATATGATACTATATTTTATTTAAATATTTTTATAATTTTTATAGCTAGTGAAAAACTTTATTTAGTTAGGTTTTTTAGTTGGGAAAGACTATATTGATCAAAAATTTTTAAAGAATTTATAACCATGTAAAGACTATGTTTAGTTAAAATATTTTAAAACTTTTAGTATACAAAAACCTTATTTAGTAATTTTTAAAATCCTCATAACTAGAGATTTTTAAAATTTTTAATTGTTGGGCAAAAAAATTAAAGTTTTTATAATTTTAAATTCAAATTTGAAACTATTTTTTTTCTTGTAAGATTGTTTAAAAGTTTTATAAAAAAAATAAATATGTTTATATAAAATAGTTCATTAAACTAGTTCTATATATTAAAGACTTTTTTTTATCAAAGCTGATTTACAAGTTATTTGAAGTTTTTTTCATAATGTTATAAAACAGGTTTTTAGGATAGTGTAGTAATATAGTACAAAATAGACTTCGTGAATGTATAATTTATTTCATATAGTTAATATTTCATTATTATATATTTAGTTATATTATTATTATATTAGCATATTTTATTATTGTATTATTATATATATATTTTAGTATAAATATAGGAAAAGATTCTATTGGGTAAAAGAATGAGGTACAGTAACTGCGCCACAATACTGCGGCTTGGTTACACTAGATAACACAAGGTTACACCAACTAGTAACTTAGATAATACAAGACACGACACGACTACCTCCAATTATCTCCACACGACTACCCCCAACTACCTCCATACTAATACCCCTACTTATCTTCGCACAAATATCCCTGCCTACCTCTATACAAATATCTCCACTTATCCTTACACAATATTCCTATCTATCACCACACAAATGTCTTGTTTACTCCAAACAAATATCTCTAATTACCTCTGTACAAATATCTCTAACTATCTCTACAATAATGCAGTAATTATCTTTAGTTATCTCTGCACAAATTAACAATAGAATTGTTACACCTCTTAGGATAGAAAAGTTATAAAAAGGAAGCATTTCTCCCTTCCTGCAAAAGTTAGAGTTCAATACCCTCACCTAGAATCTTAGCTTAGGATAATATCCTTATCCCTTTATTATTATCTTGTAAAGTGTAATATTCCCCCTTTAGGGTAATTCCTACAGGCAAGGCTTATTACCATCTTATATTATTAATAAAATTATATACTATCTTTATCACGAATCGTTTGCCTCCTGCTGTGAAGTAAAAAGTGTACTTCACCTCCACCCCGTGTATATTCATAAATATATCACTACACCGGGTGACCTTGTTACTTTGCTATATTCAATACAAGAAGGCTATAGCATTGTAACATTTTGGTGCCTTCTAGCGGAAATATTTCTTTTAACGGCGGAAACACTTCTTTCTCTTAAAGCAAACCCTTGTTCCTTTCTTGCAAACTAACACAGGCTAAGAAAAACTCTGCCCGTTTGAAACCAAATAGCCCTTTGGAATCCTATTGCCTAAACAAAACTCTGCTTCTTCGAAGGAAACCATTTTGGAATCAAGTGGACCTCCTGGGGAAAAAGTGTGAAATCATAGACGAAATCACCAAGCTCTACTGGGACTATACATCTTGAATCCTATTTTGCAGGATTGGCCTCTGAAAAAGCAATATTGAAATTTTGGTATTATTAAGTATAACTATTTAATCTTTAAATTGAATTGTATATTATTTTGTAAAACAAACTTGAAGAGTTTATGCTTTCACCTCTTGCAAGTACAGCCGGCATATTAACAAATTTATTGCATGCTTATTAAAATTAAATTGATATTACTAACTATTATTATTACTGATTTATTTGTCGACATTATTGAATTTTTCAAAACATATTTTATTGTATTTCTTTCTCTTCGTGACAAAATATTATTTTATCGTTTATATTCTCGACTAGTCAACTATATTATTTATTACTAACTTATCTCTGGTAGATAAATTCTCGTCTCTTTTCTTTAATTTATTTAGATCTTATGGGAGATCCCCTAACTTGATTACATAATAACGCTATTATCAGACATCAACAAGCCCATAACAATAACTCATTAGCTATCCAAGTCCTACAATTCAGTGCACCTGATTTATCTTGTTAATTGTGTTTTCCTTCATGCACTTTCAGTTTTTCAACAAATTTTGATAGTTTTTGGGATTGGTATTCCCAAACCTATAACGCTATATCTTATAGTCAGCAAACACAGCATAATTTTGCTCGACTTCGTGTTGTTGGACGGTCCCTTGCTCGATCTGCTGCCTGTGATATTATTTTTAGTTGCCGGTATTCACACAACGTACCTCCTCTACGTGCAACTATTTCTACTTTATTTAGACAATATACTTCCCATATACAAATTCCTCGAATTAACGAGATATATAAAAACCAATACGATATTTATATTGATCAACCAGATTATACTCCTTCATCTACCTCTTCTTCAGTTAATTTAGAAAACACACAATTACTTTCTACTCACCCTATTCAATCTACTAGTGCAGAAACTATTATTGATATTGAAACTACTACTCTTGAACACGATAATAGTTTTGCTTCAAATAGTGAAACCTCTCAAATTAATATTGAAATAGCAACTGATACACCTCTTCCTGATACTTCATTCTCATCTCCTTCTACTCCTACTGAACCAAGTGAAACTATTATTGAATTTGGTTGTGAAATCCACGATATATCTACTTCAACTATAGAAATTGAACCAGAAAATACAACTACTTTTTATTCTGTCTCACCAAGTCCTGAACAAGCTATCAGTGACGGATCTGCTCCTATCAGTCCTATTACTCCTTTAGCATTACAAAATAATCACCCTTCACCTGACATATCTTCACTCTCTGGTACAGCTAACCTGTGGTCTTCTGCAACTGTGGATCGTGATCCAGAGCAATCAACTTCAAGGCAGTATACTCCATTATATCCACAACTAGAGACTACTAATAATTGGGATACTGATCAAATAAATTATATTCCTGGAGCTTATACTACTCCTACATTTAGCCCCGCATTTATTCAAAACCCTTATACTGCTCCTTTAAGTCCCTTAGTTCTTCCTACCACTTATCATACTTCTGATCCAATTGACGAATTAGTCCCTTCATCCTCACTTGTCTTACGTTTTCACTTAGATAATACCCAATATAGATTTGAACAATCACCACTATATCCACCCACAGACAAAGCTAATTGGATTGACAATAATCAAGATATTGAAACTCCTTATAGTCCTCTATACTCTGATCTTACCAATACTGAGAAAATAGCTCAAAGAATAGTAGATAATTACTCGGATACAGAATCTACTACATCTCTTGGTGAATATATTACTAGCATTCTTAATCAAGTAGTTAATAACTCCGACGACCAAGATTCTATATCAGAAACAGACTCATCTGACGACGAAGCCAATATGGATATGAATGATGCAGCTAAAGCTCTTAACCGACTGGCCCAAGCTATTGAACGGAACCAAGAAGGAGAAAAGAATTTAATCAAAATCGAACCTTTTAAAGGTAATAGAACCCAAGACCCTATTGACTGGATTAAGGAATTTGACCGTGCTGCTACAGCTAATAACTGGAGTGCTAATCGACAACTTGCTCTAGCAAAAGCCTACATGAAAGAAATTGCTGCTGAATGGGTTAATGGTGCTGGACTTACGGCCTACAACAATAATGATGATGCAGAACATAGTTTCAAACCCAAATTTAAAACATGATTTAGTGACATGAAACAAAAAGCTTCCTGGCAACAACAGCTTTTTGAAATCAAGCAAGGAGCTAATACAATTGATGCTTATGCAACCCGATTTAAGGATCTTAGTGAAAAAGTGACAGGCCTACCAAATGACTTTATCCTATAATTGTTTATTAAAGGCCTACGATCTGAGTTCGCAATGCCTGTTCAAGCCTCAGGACCTGCCAATCTGGATACTGCTATTACCACTGCAAAGCAATGGGAAACTGGAAAATTTGTTGCTTCATCTGAACCTGATGTTATGGCTCAACTAACAGACCAAATTGCTAAATTGAATATTAATTTAGCACAGCAACAACAACCTCAGCCTGTCTATACTACCGAAACCAAATTCAATTTCTCAAAAACTACAGCTGTCTGCTATTACTGTGGAAAACCAGGACATTTTATGGCTAATTGTCGCAAACGACAGTATGACTCAAGAAACAAAAATAGAGGAAAACCTAGAAACAATAACTTCAACAACAATAATCAAAATAGAGAAATAATTATAACAATAATTACAACAACAACAACAACTACAACCGATCCAATAATAATAATAACTATCAAAATAATAGAAGTAGAAGTCGTTCTAGAGATAGAGGACAAAATAGGAACAGAAATAGTTCTCGAGATCGTAGTAGATCAAGAGATAGAAGCCAAGAGCGATGGGGACCACACTATACTCAATCACCCTCGCCTTATTATCGCAATGTAAACATGGTCGCTAAAACCAAACCTAAATCTAAATCAAGAACCTGGAAAGACTTTTTAGACAACTACTCCATTCGTACTGCTCTTACCAACTATATTACTGAGTTGAACCGTGAAAATACCAAACCACAACCAGATATACATATTACACCTGTTAAATGTTATGTTGATATAAAGGATAGAACGTACCCAGCTATTATTGATAGTGGAGCATCTGTTAGTATGATTGCTCACGATGCTGTTAAGGAATTGGGACTCAAAATTGAAGAACCATCCCAAAGTTTGATTGTTGGTGCTACTGGAACTTCTTCCAGACCCTTAGGAATTATTCGTAACTTATCCATTAAAATCCAGGGAAGGACTATCCCTATTGAAGTTGAAGTGGTGCCTACTACCTTTTATTCTTTATTGCTTGGAAATGATTGGTCTAGAAAGTAGAAGCCAATTACAATTGGAAAAACTGTCAGTATACTATGTACTGGAAAGGAAAAGAAATTATTTTGGACACCTCTTATGAACAAGACCAACCCCCAAAGAAACATCCTACCTGTACTACTCCTGAAGATTTAGAGCTCTATGAAGAAGAATCTTTAATCCCTCATGAAGCTTATGCTTTCTCTGTTGTATCTTCTGAAGGAGAGGAAGAATGAACCGTTTATCGACCCCCAACCCGAATTAGGAAGCTACCTTGTTGTAAAACTTGTGGTTTAAGAACCCACCAATATAAAAATTGTCCAAATAATAAATGTCGCTATTGCCATAGAATGGGATATATAACTTTAAATTGCCCAAATAGACAGCCTAGGCGTGCAAGTTGCAGAACTTGTAATGAGACAAACCATCTATTTAAGGATTGCCCTTTCAATCAGTGCCATGGTTGTCAACAACTAGGACATATTGAAATTAATTGTCCTATGGCACAGCAGAAGTTGGAAAACCTATCCTACCGATGTGGTTGTAATAAAAATGATGTTGATGCAAACAGATGGTTTTATCGTGGTAAATATAGAACTTATCATTGCTGCCAATACAAAAACCCACAACAACCTGAAAGGTTACAATTACATGAAAACCGACTTATATGTACTACTTGCTATAAAACTTATATCGAAGCATTGGATCATGATAATCCTCTCAGCCAGGAATACTATCATCATGGACTAGGATGAGAAACCCTAGTTAGTTGCAAAATCTGTGCACAACAAAAACCCAGAGCTCAAATGCATCGTTTAGAAAGCATTAGGGATGAGTTATGGTTCTGTGAATTGGAATACATGTATGCTTACAAAGTAAGCCAGGACCTACAACATAATCCAAACTATGAAATTTGGACTCGAATTAGACACTATACTGAATCTATCAGAAATGCTGGACATCAGTACAATTTGAACCAAAGCAGAATTTATCAGATTGTACAAGCTTTGTTAAAGGATAATAATAATAAAGACATGATGGAAATACTAGAAGAACAAGATACTGACCAATACAACCGAGACTGGACCAATGATGAAATTACTATCTTATTACGATCAGAATCAGAACAAATCACTCTTACAGAAGTTGAGGAAGCCACCCTACAACAAATCTTACAGGAATCATTTAATATATCCCAACCAGATTTTGATGCTCGACAAGCAATTGAAAATTTAAGGAAAAACTTTGAAGGAAAAGTTGCGTTATGCCATGAATGCTTGATGCCAACACAACTTGCTGAGCTTGATTCAAACCAAGGATACTGTAATGACTGCTACCAAGATATCAACAAATTTACTCTACCTAATGATCCTGGGGAAGGATCATCAAACTCTTCTTTACTGCTACCAGAAGTACCTGACCAGCCTATGGAGGATATAAAAGGAAAACAAACACAACCTGATATTGAAATGATCACTAAAGTTAGCCAAAATGATGAAACTCTTTTACAAATTATTGAACGGTTGGAAGCCCGAGTTCAATATCTTGAGGAAACCCATGACCAACTTACTAATTTATTCAAGGACCAAATTCTTCATCATCAACAACAAGCTGACTATTAATCTCAATTATACTCAACCCAGCAAAATTTTTAAATCATCCTGGGTAGGATGAAAAACTACCTAAAGAATCAGAAGAATTACCAACAAAATCAGAAGCTTTACAACTGACATTGCAAAGAAATACACAAAAATGTAATTTTGTATATACTATAGAAACATTAATTCCATATGAAGAATATGTATTAGAGAAAACAGACCATGTTAATATTGGACCATTAACAAAAGAACAAGGATTAAAATTTAGAGCTTTACTTGATGAGTTCTCTGATCTCTTTGCAAAAGATATAAATGAACTTGGATGAACAGATATGGTACAGCATAGAATATATAATGAGGATGTGCCTCCAATCAAACAAAAAGCTTATAATGTACCTCCAAGTGAACAAGAATTTATTAAGAAAGAAATTGAACGAATGTTGGAAAGCAAAATCATTAGAACATCAGAAAGCCCAAGCCCCTGGGCATCACCTGTTGTTCTTGTTCGCAAAAAGAATGGCAAATTGAGATTCTGTGTTGATTACAGGAAACTCAATAGCATTACCAAAAAGGATGCTTATCCTCTACCTCGAATACAGAAAATGCTAAAAACTATAGCTGGATCCCAATAGTTCTCAACTCTTGACATTGCAAGTGGATATTGGCAAGTGTTAATGGATAAACAAGATAGAGAAAAGACTGCATTTATCACAAAATATGGTACTTACGAGTTCAATGTAATGCCATTTGGTCTATGCAATGCACCTGCTACTTTTCAACGACTTATGGACCGAGTTTATAAGGGAATTGCATGAAAGTTTGTGGTTGTGTATCTTGATGATACCAATGTATTCTCTAAAACATTTGATGAACATTTAAAACATTTGAAAATTGTATTTCAACGTATTAGAGATGCTGGATTAAAACTAAATATAGAAAAATGCAATTTCTGGATGAAGTCCTTACCATTCTTAGGACATATCATCAGTGAAAAGGGAATTGCACCAGACCCAACAAAAATAGAAACTGTTCAAAAGATTCAACCTCCTAAAAACACTACCAAGTTATGATCTTTTCTTGGATTAGT